>JAWPHD010009828.1:0-99927 GCA_037043455.1 Cyrtodaria siliqua | reverse complement strand
AAATAATTAATTATACTGTGCAATCCCATTATCATAAGTTTCATTTGAGATATAAATGTAAGTAAAACAATGACTGTTCAAATGCATTATACATTATTTGAATACTGTTTTAATCTTTATTCCGAGATAATGCATGAAAAAGATGCGCACATATATTTTCCCGAATGTTTCATACCCCGTCGTTTATTAGCTTCCGTCATTTGGCAAGATGTGATCCTCGTACCCAAATACGGAGAATGAGATCTAGGGAAAGAGTAACAAGAAAATGATGAGCTAACAACATACTGTGTATCTGCAGTACCGCATGGAGTAAGACAAATAGGTCGCATGTCTGACGGAATTAATTATTAACAATTAACAAATCCTTGTCCGAGTTATCTAATTAAACAAACTAAATGTATTGCATCGATATGTGAATGTCACGGTTAATTGGTTACATATACATACTTCAAACATGTTCTAAATATGCAGCATACAATGTTTTCTTTTTTATTCATTTGGATATCAGCTTCATACACAGACAAGTAATAACACGTTCTTGTGATATAGTTACATGTAGCACACATGCACTAAACAAATAAAGATGAGAAATAAACGAATGCAGGCGTGATACCAACTCTTTAAAATCAGTTAGTCTACCATTAATCAAATGTGGAGTTTGCAAATATCATATAAATTAGATACATATGTCGTACACGCAATAGAGCCTTAAAAGTTGGTTTCACTTTAAAACTAAGTAATGATCTTGACCTAAAGGTGAAGGTTAAATTTCAGATTAGTATTGACATCCTCTCCTTCTCAACAAGCTTCCTACACAGTTTCATATTCTGACCTCGATCGGTCTGGACTGGAAGGAGTTTTGTCCACAAGCTATGTTCACGCAAAAAGCTAAGTCATGACCTTGACCTTTATTACATCCTCGCAACCTAAACAAGCTTTTCATAACGTTTTAAAAATCAATGTTTAGCGAACGAAATAGTCCTAACTTTTACTTCAAGGTCAAGGTCATAAAGTCGAGGTCAAGTTTCTAATCATTAATGAAACCCTTTTGATCTCATCAACATTTCCGCGAAGACGGGTTTAAAATACATGTACATGTATCTCGACCGGTCACAGCGGATTTCCGTCCTCGATAACGTGACTACCACAACGAATTTTATTTTTAAAAAAACTGCGGATACGAAAAATCCCAAAATTTCAACTGCTAACATATATACGCTTTGATAAGTAAAGCAAACTTCCCACAATACATAATTTAGACATGATCGCCTCACATATGATCGCTTTTAAAGTATTGGGACCATATTTAAAATACATGTACATGTACCATATATAGCTAGGTATAACACACAAAGACACACACACTCGCGCGCACACACACACGCACACACGCACACACACACACACACACACACCTATATATATAGAATGCACGAATGTAACCCATATTTAAGGTATTGTTGTCCGTATGACCTCTTCTTAAGCATATATGTTGAATTACCTTATAGTGAATTGAACTGAATTGGGTTTTATAATCACACCAACAGCTAAGGTCATATTGCGACTTTCCAGCTTCCATTGGTGGAGGAAGACCCCAGGTGCCCTCCAGGTAATTGTCTATGTGGTAGAATCACCGACGTTCCGTAAGCCAGCTGTATAGCTTCCTCAAATAAAGATTTCTAGGCCCCTAAGGGCTCGAAGCTACAGAGGTGAGGGGCAAGTGATCTCAAGGCAGAGACTCTAACCACTAGGCCACGGACGACCCACCTCATTAATAAATTATAAATAATGTAACTTATGATTACATGTATACATGTACATGTGTTTAGTAAGAAATAAGGAGTTAATATGCCTTGCTTATGGAATTATAATGATTGTATTTGTTCATTTTCTTGTTCTTTCAGTGCCACATTTACCAAGTTACATCATTTTGACGCTGATAAAACAGAGAAAGTGCGTGCACAATTTGACAAATGGTGGACAAAATTTATTTTCGCAATAGGTATCGACATGACCGAATCACAATTTGTCAAGGCCTTAAATGCCACATTTTCACGCAATCAACAGAAATTTCATAACCGGATCTCCAAATATATGAAAATACTCTTTAAGGACATCTGTGATACAAACAAGGACGGCTCAATCTCTAAGCAAGAATACAGTTTCGCCTACCAGGCATACGGTCAAGAAAATGGTGCGATAATACAACAGTTATTCCAGTCGTACAACGAAGATCCCATTCCACTGAGCATAATAATCGAATCGTGGGTCATTTTCACAACAGAAGATGATGAATCAAAAGTTAGCATCACAAACGGATGGGAAGGTGTTGAATAATGATAATCTGAATCGGTCAAATTATTTTCTTTAACCAATTTAATCTTGCTACTATACGTGCATTGGAAATAAAAAAAAAACAGTCTTAAAGTCCTTCGGCAATTTCCGTTATTTGGAACATAATAACTAGCGGTTCATCATTCTGATATCTAATTAAAGACATATGTGTTATCCTATATTTCATATTTTAAATATTATTATTATTTGTTTAACTGACCTATTTGAGCAAAACAGAAGATTATTTCACTTCCGGCAAGATACATTCGATGTTTATATATAATTGTGTGTTACCATTCTTCTGGAAAAAAAACCTGATATAAAAACGGTTTTCTTGTTTCTATGTGTTTTGTTATATATATAAATGCGTATCTTCGCCTTAAATAATATGTTCAAACTCCCCGTAGAAATATACAAACCCAATATACAAGATACCATCCTAGACTTCGTTTTATTTAATCTGTCCATAATTCATAGTTACACCACCATTGCTCGAAAAATGTAAAGTGTTATTCACACATCATGCACGATGCCATCAGACACGCCCAGGCACACTGAGGTTTACAGACATCAGGAGACACGCCCTGGCAACTCTACTGATTTGTAGTTGCGGCGACTATTTACAGCCGCCACACAACGTTGAGCAAACGTTAGTGTGGATATCAATACATATTGAAATTTGGAAGCAGAAAACACAAACAAGAGACCAAAAGGCAGACTAGGTTTTATTGAGTCTGTTCATGAGTGTCAATAACCGTTCAATATGTAATCATTAAAAAAACATTGCTTGCTTTGTTGTTGTTTTCTTATTGATTTTACTACTACACATTTTTCCATATATAAAAATTCCATAAAAATGAGGGAAAAAAACATATCAGAAAAGTAATCTGAAATTTTAGGAAAAGCATAAATAACAATGTAATAGCATTTAGAAAATGAATAGTTTTTATTTTTGTAAGTTTAACTTACTTTTTCAAACAAAAAAAGGCTGTATAAATGATGTTGATGAAATTCTGAAACATGCATTATTTAACCTTATGGATTATAATAGCCTGAATGATTCTCAGTGTCCTTCTATAGTAAATTGTGAATGCTAACAACTTGCAAAATGTCCCACTGTATACTTTTGAAAACTCATTTTTATGTATTTACCTTATATCTTACACTACTCTTTCTTTCTTATTTTCTCATCTGTAGCAATCCCAATTTACATATCCTTATTCGACACACGTTAAAATAAATACTAATGTATGCTCGTTTAATGTTCGTGGTCTCGGAAATAAAGAAAACCGTGAAAAAATGTTTTGGTGGCTAAAACAAAAACCGTACTCTTTTTGTCCTTTACAAGAAACACACTATTCATCAAACATACACCAACATTGGAAACAAGAATGAGAAATGGCTGCATTTTTCAGTGGAAAGAGCAGCAATAGTGAAGGGGTATCTATACTGATAAACGCTAACTGCTCATATAAAATCATAAACTATACTGATATAGTAGTCGGCCGTCTCCAAGAGTTAGAACTCACATTGAACGACAAAATGAAAACACTCTTAAATATTTATGGACCAAATAAAGATGGCATTACACTTTTTGAGAAATTAGAACAATATATTATAGAGAATGAAGACAAAAACTTTATTATTGGTGGTGATTTTAATCTGTTTTGAATATAGAAACTGATAAAAATAATGGACGAGTTGATACTAATAAAAATGTTCGAAGCAAAGTTAACTCGATAACTGACACGCATAACTTAGTAGACATTTGGCGCGTACAACACCCGGACAAAAAACAATTCACTTGCCATTCAAATACAAAACCACCAATTTTCTCAAGACTTGACTATTTTTTGATATCTGAAAATCTTGCAAACTCAACATAATATAGTAATATTAAAGCAGGAGTCAGGTCTGACCAATCTAATGTAGATCTGACCACTCTAATGCAGGTCTGACCACTCTAATGTAGGTCTGACCACTCTAATGCAGGTCTGACCACTCTAATATAAGTATTCAAATTAATGCATCTAATCAAAGGTCCCGGTTTCTTTAAAATAAACAACAGCCTGATTTTACAACACGAATATCAAGAAACAATAAGAAAAGGCATACAAGAAACTGCAGATATAAACAAATAATCAAATTATAATACTCTATGGGAAATTATAAAAGGAACAATCAGAAATAAGACTATAAATATGCGAGTACTAAAAAGAAAGCAGATAGCGAACAAATAAAGAAAATTAATTTGAATATAATACAACTAGAACCGAAGTCATTACGAGACTAAGTGTTAACGGAAAAGTAATTCAAACTCAAAAGGATATTTTAGAGGCTCAAAACAAGTATTATAGTAAATTGAAAAGAAACGTTGTCAAGAATCACAGTTTGACTTCTTTAATAATTGAATAAATAAACTTAGTGAAATAGACAAAGAAACATGTGACGGTATTTTAACAGAGTATCAATGTAGTTTTGCCTTGAAACAAATGCAAAACCAAAAAATTGTATATCTTTATGAATTAAAAGACACATATATGTTTGAAATTTCCCTGTACAATAATGTTAGTTATGATTTGTATTATGCAACACATTGATGAAATAAAATATTAAATTAAAAAAAAAACACCTGTAAACAACTCAAGTAGGGGGCGTGTAGAGGGTTAAATACTTTCTGAGAAATATTTATTCAGTTGTATACTAACACTGGGACACAGGTCAACATTGTTCGAATCTTTGCAATGGCAAACCCTTCCTAATTTCACTTTTGAAATGGTTATCTACATCTGTCAAAAGCATGATGAGCTGCATTTCCAAAAGTCAATAACATGTCCAGAATACAGTTACATCCAAAACATGAAAGAAAACTGCACTGTAACATTTTTTTTTAAGTATACTGATTAGCACTCTTCAATAAAGAACTACTTTGGCAGGAGGTTGATTTAAAAACCGCATCATCGCAACAAAATAATGCCAAGCAATGTTCATATTTACATAAATTTAGTACCAATAATACAGTGCTTGTGAGACGAAAATAATAAGAACGGCAAGAAAGACAAGATCTGTCAGTGTATTGTCAGTGGAAATGTCATTTTATGTTGAGGCACACTGGATGAGTGCTCATAGTTCATAGGCATAGGCACTGGATGAGCGCTCACAGTTCATAGGCACACTGATTGAGTGCTCATAGTTCATAGGCACACTGAATGAGTGCTCATAGTTCATAGGCACACTGGATGAGTGCTCATAGTTCATAGGCATAGGCACTGGATGAGCGCTCATAGTTCAAAGGCACACTGGATGAGCGCGCATAGTTCATAGGCACACTGGATGAGCGCTCATAGTTCATACGCACATTGGATGAGTGCTCATAGTACATAAGCACACTGGATGAGCGCTCATAGTTCATAGGCACACTGGATGAGTGCTCATAGTTCATAGACACACTGGATGAGTGCTCATAGTTCATAGGCTCACTGGATGAGTGCTCATAGTTCATACGCACACTGGATGAGCGCTCATAGTTCATAGGCACACTGGATGAGCGCTCATAGTTCATAGGCACACTGGATGAGTGCTCATAGTTCATAGGCAAACTGGATGAGCGCTTATAGTGCATAGGCACACTGAATGAATGCTCATAGTTCACAGGCACATTGGATGAGCGCTCATAGTTCATAGGCACACTGGATGAGTGCTCATAGTTTCTAGGCACCCTGGATGAGTGCTCAAAGTTCATAGGCACACTGGATGAGTGCTCATAGCTCGACCTATTTCAAACACTATATTTGATTTTAAACAATTCCATTGGTATACCGTAATAAGAATAGGTTTGCAAGTCAAACAGGAAATTTAGCTTTCACAGGATACAGTCAACCAAAACCTCACTTTAACACAAACAACAATTACAATTTTAAAAAGAAACAAGACATGTGACATCACAAACACTAACGGATTGACAAAATTGCCAAAATTCCGATGGGGTTTAAACCTAGTGTCATTCCCATTCCCCACTCCCCCCCCTCCCCCCCCCCCCCCCCCCCCCCCCCACACACACACACACACGCAGGTTATATTCTGTAACAACAAGGCAACATTAATAGGAAATTTAAATATAACGCACAGATGATCGTGTACATGTATAATTTGTATTAATACAATAAAGAGGATAGAAAACCGCAATGTAAATACTCCATGACTTTATCATATACCCTTATATTGAGACACATGTAATGCCGGAATACCGCCATTATCATACCGGCATACGGTCATTATCATACCGGCATACGGCCATTATAATAACGGTATACGGCTATTATCATAACGGTATACGGTCATTATCATACCGGCATACGGCCATTATCATACCGGTATACGGCTATTATCATACCGGCATACGGCCATTATAATAACGGTATACCATCAGTATCATTCCGATATACCATCATTATATGCTAGTATATCGTTAATATCATACCTGTATGTCTTATGTATCATTCCGATATACCATCATTATATACTAGTATACCGTTAATATCATACCTGTATGTCTTATGTATCATTCCGATATACCATCATTATATACTAGTATACCGTTAATATCATACCTGTATATCTTATGTATCATTCCGATATACCATCATTATATACTAGTATACCGTTAATATCATACCTGTATATCTTATGTATCATTTCGATATACCATCATTATATACTAGTATATCGTTAATATCATACCTGTATATCTTATGTATCATTCCGCTATACCATCATTATATACTAGTATACCGTTAATATCATACCTGTATATCTTATGTATCATTTCGATGTACCATCATTATTTACTAGTATATCGTTAATATCATACCTGTATGTCTTATGTATCATTCCGATATACCATCATTATATACTAGTATACCGTTAATATCATACCTGTATATCTTATGTATCATTTCGATATACCATCATTATATACTAGTATACCGTTAATATCATACCTGTATATCTTATTATCATTCCGATATACTCTCATTATATACTAGTATAACGTTGATATCATACCTGTATGTTTTATGTATCATTCCGATATACAATCATTATATACTAGTATAACGTTAATATCATACCTGTATATCTGATGTATCATACCGATGTACGGTCAGTATCATAGCGGTATACCGTCATTATCTAACATTTATACCGTCAGTATCAGTTCGATATACCAACAGTACCATACAGGTATATCGTCAATATCATACCGTATATCGGAAGTATCATACCGATATATGGTCAGTATCTAACCGGTATATCGTCATTATCCAACATATATACCCTCAGCATCATTTCAAAATACCATCAGTATCAAACCGGTATACCGTCAATATCATACCGGTATATCGTAAATATAAAACCAATATAAGATCAGTATCAAACCGGAATGCTAAGTATCATACCGATATACCCATCATATTGGAATACCGTAAGTATATAACCGGTAAACCGTCAGTATTAAACACATTCTACTGGAATTAAGATTATTTGGCTCTCAGAATATTCCAGACTGGAAGGCATTGTTTACGAAAAATGAATGTATAACTCCTGCCAGAGAGACAACGCGACTTGAGGTCGCAGTGATGTACAGTACAATCATTAACTTTATATATGAACGGTGTATCTTGAGGTTGCGGTGAGGTACCTCATTCTAATTATATATGAACATTGTAGCTTGTGGTGAAGTACAGTACAATCATTCACTTTATATATGAACGCTGTAGCTTGTGGTTGCAGTGAGGTACAATGTACTCATTGAATTTATATATGAACGCTGTAGCTTGTGGTTGCAGTTAGTTACAGTACACCCATTCATTTTATATATGAACGCTGTAGCTTGAGGTTGCAGTGATTTATAGTACACTCACTCACTTTATAAATGAACCCTGTATGTTGATGTTGCAGTGAGGTATAGTGCACTCAACTTTATAATTATATCAACGCTGTAGCTTGTGGTTGCAGGCAGTTACAGTACACTCATTCAGTTTATATATGAACACCCAATCACTTTATATATGAACGCTATAACTTGTGGTTGCAGTGAGGTACAGTACACTCATTCAATTTATATGTGAACGCTGTAGCGTGAGGTTGCAGTGAGTTACAGTACACTCATTAACTTTATATATGAACGCCGGAGCTTGTGGTTGCCGTGGGGTACAGTACACACTTTCAATTTATATATGAACGCTGTAGCGTGATGTTGCAGTGAAGTACAGTACACTCATTCAATTTATATATGAACGCTGTAGCTTGATGTTGCAGTGAAGTACAGTACACTCATTCAATTTATAAATGAACGCTGTAGCTTGTTGTTGCAGTGGGGTACAGTAAACTCATTCAATTTATATATGAACGCTGTAGTTTGTGGTTGCACTGAGGTAAACTACACTCATTCACTTGATATATGAACGCTGTAGCTTGAGGTTGCAGTGAGGTACAGTATACGCATTCAATTTATATATGAGCGCTGTAGCTTGTGGTTGCAGTGAGGTACAGTATACTCATTCAATTTATATATGAGCGCTGTAGCTTGTGGTTGCAGTGAGGTACAATATACTCATTCAATTTATATAAGAACGATGTGGCTTGTGGTTGCAGTGAGGTACAGTATACTCCTTCAATTTATATATGAACGCTGTAGCTTGTGGTTGCATGAGGTACAGTGTACTCATTCAATTTATATATGAACGCTGTAGCTTGATGTTGCAGTGAAGTACAGTACACTCATTCAATTTATATATGAACGCTGTAGCTTGTGGTTGCGGTGGCTTGTGGTTGCAGTGAGTTACAGTACACTCATTAACGTTATATATGAACGCCGGAGCTTGTGGTTGCCGTGGGGAACAGTACCATTTCAATTTATATATGAACGCTGTAGCGTGATGTTGCAGTGAAGTACAGTACACTCATTCAATTTATATATGAACGCTGCAGCTTGATGTTGCAGTGAAGTACAGTACACTCATTCAATTTAAATATGAACGCTGTAGTTTGTGGTTGCACTGAGGTAAACTACACTCATTCACTTGCTATATGAACGCTGTAACTTGAGGTTGCAGTGAGGTACAGTATACTCATTCAATTTATATATGAACGCTGTAGCTTGTGGTTGCAGTGAGGTACAGTACACTCATTCAATTTATATATGAACGCTGTAGCTTGTGGTTGCAGTGAAGTACAATATACTCATTCAATTTATATATGAACGCTGTAGCTTGATGTTGCAGTGAAGTACATTACACTCATTCAATTTATATATGAACGCTGTAGCTTGTGGTTGCGGTGGCTTGTGGTTGCAGTTAGTTACAGTACACCCATTAACTTTATATATGAACGCCCGAGCTTGTGGTGGCCATGGGGTACAGTACACTCTTTCAATTTATATATGAACGCTGTAGCTTGATGTTGAAGTGAAGTACAGTACACTCATTCAATATATATATGAACGCTGGAGCTTTTTGTTGCAGTGGGGTACAGTTAACTCATTCAATTTATATATGAACGCTGGAGCTTGATGTTGCAGTGGGGTACAGTAAACTCATTCACTTGATATATGAACGCTGTAGCTTGATGTTGCAGTGAAGTACAGTACACTCATTCAATTTATATATGAACGCTGTAGCTTGTTGCTGCAGTCAGTTACAGTACACTCATTTACTTTATACAAGAACGCTTTAGCTTGTGGTTGCAGTCAGTTACAGTACCCTCATTCACTTTATATATGAACACTGTAGCTTTTGGTTGCAGTCAGTTACATACTACGGTCACTCATTCATCTTATATACGAAGCTATAATAATAATAATAATAATAGTAATAATAATAATAATAATAATAATAATAATAATAATGATAATAACATACTTTATTTACAGTGGGTAATACACATTTAGTTACAAAAGTAATCTTCCATGTGGTCCTCTATTATTTACACATTTACAATACTTATTGGCAAACTGGTTAAACCTAATCAATAAGTGAATAAGATATCAGCAGGCAATCTCACATACCCTTGTACGCAGCCACCTCCCATTCAGCTTCACGCCTGCTCATACATCAGATTTCAAAATACTCAAACTCACGAAAACAAAAACAACAAAACAACAAATCTGATCACCTTGCTATGTGCATGTTCACACCAGCGGAACGCCTTTCAAATGTAACATTGTTCATGCAATCTCAAAAACATATGTGCACATAGACTGTTAACATGTACGTAATCGGAGCCATCATTCAAATGACCTGAGCATCGCACACTACACATGCTGATACACTCGCTAGACGCTGTTAAAGTACGGAGTGTGGCATGGCAGTCGCAGATCGTAATGATCTTTGTCTGCAATAATCTGTATATGCCATAGTAGTACCGATGAGTGTGAATGGTAACACATGCGTATACGTACTACCGAGGAATGAACACATGCGTAGACGTACTGCATAGAAATGAACATATGCATAGACGTAGTACAAAGAAAGGAACACATGGGTATACAAACTGAAGTGAATACATTCATATTTGTACTGAAAAGAAAGGAAAACACGCGTATACGTACGGCAGAGAAAGTAACACATGCGTATAAAATGCGTATATACTCGTATATATAAATGTTAGAAAAATAGTGCTTAAACAAACAAATATCGAGCGCTTTCGGCTTTTATCGTCTTCTTCAGGATACATACACACAGTTACAAAAACAAACACATACATTTCGGACAAGCAAAAACATAAACCAATTAATACTATAAGCGTGCGCTTCATGCGCCCATGTCAGCATTAGTATAACACAGTTGTGAGGTGGTAGCAGTGTATTCAAAAAAATTGATGTGTTTATAATGCCCCATATCTTAAAGTTCTCCGGTCATGTTTTGTTTCATGAACATTTTTATGTTGATTTATATCGAAATCAATACACAGCAATAGATATTTACAATTCACACATTGCAATATCTGTGAAAAGCGAGAATAAGAATTTATTTGATGACGTAGAACAATTTGAACAGGTAAATTAATCCACAGGTAAATGTATTTATCAGTTATCTGGCAATAGTTGCGCAGCTAAACAATTCAGATGTATCTCATTTGCCCGTGCAGTCTAATAGTGAGTGGTAAAAGTAGTATCTACGTCAAGCAAATAATACTTATTTTTACATGCAACGTAGTAGCGGTTTTAATATATGTTTCTCTCCGGGACTATCAAGAAATGTTCATATGATGTTTAAGAGTTACATTTGTTAATTGATAATACTACAAAATGGGTGGCCATTCTCATTTAATATAGTTTTCTTGTGGCTGCACATGATGTCTGGAGTTATCTGGTTTAGTTTTAGAACATCAAGGTTTTATATTGAAGAAATATAAAAAGATCGGACAGGGAAAGTAGCATTCATGGAGGACAGTCAACCACAAAACACAGAAACAAACACGCAAACAGACAAGCAAGAAGGCAAAAGTAGTAATAAATGCAAACGACATCACAAACACAAAAGGGTTGACAATAGGGCTACCGCCTTGGAACGGTTAGTGACAAAGTAGGTCACTGGGGGTTTGAACCGGTAAACTAGAAGCCATATATACAGTAAAACGCAATGCTCTCCCTCGAAGCTTCAGCTAAGTATCGGTCTTCAATTACTTTCTGGTGATAAAGCGGTCGTGCATACCACCCCATTAACATTTACTGTACAGATACTCGCCCAATAAAAATGCAGAAACACTATACACAATGTACCAGATTTCTATTCCTACGAGGCGCGAACATGTGGCGCTCCAGAAATCGACTCCGATTTGATCATCTTATCATTATCAGTATGACTCTGTTATATGGAGGAACATAAATTATTTGGAATAAAAATCAACAGGAAATCCTTCGGGAGAACGAAAACAAAATGTATCCAAAGTATGAAAACTGCCAATGGTTCCTTTATTCTCCAAATATGTTAATCTCTCGCTCTCTCTCTCTCTCTCTCTCTCTCTCTCTCTCTCTCTCTCGCTCACTCTCTCTCTCTCTCTCTCTCTCTCTCTCTCTCTCTCTCTCGCTCTCTCTCTCACTCTCTCTCTCGCTCTCTCGCTCTCTCGCTCTCTCTCTCTCTCTCTCTCTCTCTCTCTCTAGCTCTCTCTTTCTTTTCAGAACCTGAAGAATATTTGCATTTCTTACTATGTGAGAGAATAGTAATTATATTTTACATTTGTCCTATTTTATTCAATGCTTTTGGCAAATTAATTTTGTTATTGTTTTCCACATTCCAATTCAGGTCAATTTCCACTGTACAACTTGTCACTGTTGTGCATATGTATCCACTTAAAACCCCACCTCCGAACCAAAATAAAACAAAACAATCATTGTTTTTGGTGCAACTTGAGCATAGGGAATAACCGACCAACCGTATGTTATTTCATCATCCACTTTACATAAAATGTATAATTTCAAATCATGTATCTTTGCATCAAATGCCATAACATATTCAAACTTTAAACTTATAACAACCAGCAATATCAATATTCAAAATAAAACATACACGTCCAGATATCAGTTGCATCTAAAGGTTAATTTATTAACGCACGATACTTACTAAGAGAAATCTGTTTTCATCTAATTCTGTACGATAAAACGAAGAAACTGACATAATTCTTCGTTTGATTATGTAGCTGTTAGAATTTAATTGCTATGTTGTTGTTTTATTTTACAGGTAGTCATGTAGTATTGTTCCAACATTAATTCACAGTTCGTTTATTATAATTATTTTTAAATATTTAGGAGACATTCCTTCCACGCTGGGGAGAATGTAAACATAGTTGTCTTGCCCAGTGTCATTGATAGAACATGTTTGGCGAGAATTAAGGAACTAGGTACTAATACTTTATTGCAATATTCGATAATTGCTCATTTATATTGTATATTGACCCATTCTTATTCTTTGTTATTTATATTCTGCAATTGTTGATTCATTTTCTATATGTTGCTATTTATATTCTATAATTATTCATCCATATTCTATATTTTGTTATATTGTATAAGTGGCAGGAATATATATTTATTTTAATCATAAAATCCACTAGATCTATTTCACAGGAATGTACATAATACAGCGTACCAATTAATTAATATAAATTACCCAACATATTGGCTGGTGACCTTCACCTCGATATTTGAAGTTACATCAAACAATAAAGAAACACATCCGCGGTTTAGATTTAATCATGGTCTAGTGTGGTAATCACGAGATTTTTGAGCATTGTCAGTATAATATTATAAAAGATTTGGCGGTGTAGTGCGCGCCGTTCTAAATCATTGCGGAGGTCGGTATGAATTACTAAAAGGGGAAGGTGTGGGAAGTTAGATTTTACTTCATAGTTTGGCGTTCGACATTCCCAGCTCGTAGTTCGTCAAACTCCAATCGGAGTTCAACATTCCCAGCTATAAGTTCGACATTCGAACCCAGTTCGTAAATCCCAGCTTGGAGTTAAATATTCCTAGCTCGGAGTTCAACATTCAAACACAACTCGCAGTTCAACATTGTCCAGATCGGAATTCAACAATCAAACACAACACGGAGTTCGACATTCTCAGGTCGGAGTTCGACATTCAACACCAACTCGGAGTTCAACATTCCGGATCGGAGTTCAACATTCCAACACTCCTATATCAACATTCCCAACTCGGAGTTTGACATTCTCAGCTCGGAGTTCAACATTTAAACACAACACGGAGTTCAACATTGCCAGCTCGGAGTTCGACATTCAGACTCAACTCGGAGTTTGGCATTCGAACCCAGAAAGGAGTTCAAAATCCCCAGCGCGGACTTCAACATTCCCAGCTCGGAGTTCGACATTCCAAGCCATTAAGGAGTTCAACATTCCCAGCTCGGAGTTTGACATTCCCAGCTCTGAGTTCGACATTTAAACAAAACTCGGAGTTCAACATTCCAAGCTAAGAGTTCGATATTCAAACCTAACTCGGAGTTCGACATTCCCACCACGGAGTTCAACATGCAAACACCACTCGGAGTTCAACATTCATTTGTCAACAGCGAGTTCGACATTCCCAGCTCTGAGCTCGACATTCAAACTCAACTCGGGATTCAACATTTCTAGCTCGGAGTTCGACATTCGAATGTCGTTCTCCTAGATTTGAATGTCGAACTCTGAGCTGGGAATGTTGAATTCCGAGCTGGGAATGTTGAACTCTAAGTTTGGTTCTAATGTAGAACTCCGAACTGGGAATTTTGAACTCTGAGTTGAGTTTGAATGTTGAACTTCGAGCTGGGAATGTCCAACTCGCTGCTGACAAATGAATGCTGAACTCCGTGCGGACAAATCTGTAACAAATCCATAACAGAACGAATATCGAACGCGTAACTACGAAGTACGGGCTAACTTCCCACACCCACCTCAAGGGGTAATCCTCGTACCGAGAGCGCGTAGCGCTAGATGTGCCACGATCACACCGTGAGCGGCCAACTGGCAACGACGAGCATACCGGCCAATGACGAGATTGTATCAGTCTTGTGTTCTTAGTTGATGGGTATATCATTTAACATTCAATTCTAAATCGACCGGTTCAATGGTCGATGGGTGTACCATAATACTAGCCGGCGATCGTAATACGAAAGCCCGTTGATTTTTTTGTAAATCAAAATGGTGGCGAGCTGAAGACACTCCCGATTCAGCATTAGGTTTCTATTAATTTTATTGTATGCTGTTTTATCTGGGTCTACATCAAGGTTTTATCTATTTATTTCAAATATTTGTCCAGCCGCAAAAAACAGATGGCACATTTACAAATCCGTCCATTCAACGATTTCTTTTGAAAATTCAAATTAAACTTAATACACTATTTATCAGTCATACCGTTTAAGAAGCATGCCAGAATGTTTCTGTGATTCGATAAAATCTTATATTTCTTCAATCCTTCATCACACCGAACTCTTTGCCCGAGTCTGACAAATCCTTTTACAATCTAAAGGAAATAACTTTTGCTTAATGTGATTACCATTATATCTATACATATCGCTTGGAGATGATGATAAATTCGGCTGAGACTGAAATGAAATCCAACAGGTTGGAATATTCCCATATATCCTACTGGAATTCTGTGTATTATTCCCATATACCCTACTGAATTTCTGTGTAATATTCCCATATACCCTACTGGAATTCTGTGTAATATTCCCATATTCCCATATACCCTACCTGAATTCTGTGTAATATTCCCATATACCCTACTTGAATTCTGTGTAATATTCCCATATACACTACTGGTACTGGAATTCTGTGTAATATTCCCATATACCCTACTTGAATTCTGTGTAATATTCCCATATACCCTACTGGAATTCTGTGTAATATTCCAATATACCCTACTTGAATTCTGTGTAATATTCCCATATACCCTACTGGAATTCTGTGTAATATTCCCATATACCCTACTGGAATTCTGTGTAATATTCCCATATACCCTGCTGGAATTCTGTGTCACTAATAATAAAGAATATCGCCGATTTTCATATACCAATAGCGTATTTATGTCCTGCAATTCAAAAATGTGATCAGTAAGCATAACATGTATTTATTCATGGATCGACCGATTGATTGATAGGTTTTTAACGTCATTTTTCAGGACATTTTAAGCTATATAATTATGTCGATTTTGACACACCATCCAGTGTAGAACCATTACTTTATACCTCCTGCATTCTTGAAAACCGACACCTTCTCACTTAAAAGTTGAGCTCCCAGTGAGATTCGAATCCGCAGCGGTAAAAGAGCATAATGTAATTTCTTCATCATGTGCTTTCTTCATTAAACCAGTATTATATATGCATTCTACTATCGAAAGCGTTTTCCATTCACTTAAATGTGAGTTGCGAGTTACACAAAATGCGAATAGCGAGTAACAAAAAGCGAGTTGCGAGTTACAAAAGAATAATAAAAAAAATAATATAATAAAATTAACAGACATCAGTTAAATAGATACATGATCTTAGTTTGTTTGTTTGTGTTTTACGTCATTTTCAACACATGTAAGGTTAGATAGGATGGTCAATATTTTGTGGTGGAGGTAAACCACCCACTTTTCCTGGGTAGAACCAGTACTCCCGCCATCCGTGAGAATCGACACTTCCTCACTTACAAGTCGAGTTCCCAGTGGGATTCGAACCCGCAGCGGTGAGAGGCAGGGTAATCTTAGAATGTTTAGAATATATTGTTGGTGAAAAGAAAAAGTATTGTTCCTTTTACCTTTATATAAAATTAAAACAAATCTTCCGCAAACAGTTATGAACAACAAGACTAGCAGAGATCTATTTCATTTCTTTTAAAATAAATAAATAATTGGTGAAAGGGCAAGGATGCTTTGAAATAAAGTATCCCTACATTTCAGTGTTGTTAATTGATACAACTGCTAACAGACCACTGGTGGGGTTCTTTTAGACAATTAAGGAACGACATACAGATCAGTGTATCAATGATATCATCAATTAATTGCTCATCTATTAGCTACTCTACTGTCAAAAGTTGTTAGGTCCTTAGGGTTTGTTTATCCAATTGTCAGTGCACATTTAAAATGTCGTTTATTGCCAACTTCCTTTCATTCGTTTGCTAATCATGGTAAATAAAATATACAAAACATAAAGAAAGAGTCAATGAAATGGGGTAGTACATCCCGTTAAAACACCATATTATATTATATGGGGACAGCGACCTCGGATGGAGATGAGATAAAGGATGTTTTCCAATCATATATGCCTCGGCCAGAGAATGAACCTACGTGGGACAGAGGTCTGTAGCTCTAAAGTCATGGCCTTATTCTCCCATTTCTGCTCATGTGAGATAGGCATTTTCCTCATGTGAGATAACTCTATCTTACATGACATGTGACTTATGACTTCATGACGTTACGTCGCCTTATTCTGGCCTTCATTGATTTTATGCCGTTAATAAACACATAATGGGAGAAAAATAATCCATCATGAGTGATCCATGTGAGATTGGGAAATCTCACCCTCGGGATCAGAATTGCAACCAGGCACTCGGCAGAGCCTCGTCCCTGGTTACAATTATGACCCTCGGGTGATATTTCTCTATCTCACATGGATACTCATGATGGATTCTTATATTCCTTGATATTAAGATACGTGATCACGTTTATAAGATAGGTCATATATTAAGATATATGATAAACATTAGTAGATATCTATTCATTTACTTTATCTTATTATACACTATATAATATTATATATCTTAATAAACCTTATATTATATCTTATATATTATTTAAGATATCTGATAAAGTTAAGTAGATAGCTTTATTATTTTGTTCATATGATATAAACACTTACACAATATATCTACTAAGTTCTAAAAGATATAGATTAGTTAATATCTGATAAAATTTAGTAGATAATTTAGTTTAGTTTAGTTTAAACATATTTATTTTACATCGATTGCGAAACAAGTTCTTGCAACTTAGATTAATCACTCTCGATGGCTTCCTGGTACTAAGCAATGCGGATTAATTATCTTGCTCAAGGATAAATAACGTGGCCGTGGCGAGATAATTTAGTAGATATCTCTTATGATTATGATATTTAGTATATTTATCTTATAAACAAAATTAATAAAGATACCTCCAAAAGGTGAGTAGACATATTATATTAATTCAGAAATATTAGATATTTATCAAAATAACTGATACATGTTAATATATACCTTAATTAATTTTGCATATAACTTATCTACAACATATAATAATTTATTAAATATATTTGACAAAAAGACTGGAGGCGATTTGGGATAATAATGATGTCAAGCAAAACCATCATACTGTGTTTCAGCAGCGTATTCAATATAGATGTGCATTAAACTGGACTCCATACATTAATTGATAAAACTATTGTTAATGACATAGATTTCTCGGGAAAACTTGACGACTCAGTTTTTGGTGCCTAAATCATTAATTCGTATGATATTTTATGATTCTTTTTAACTATACTTGTATGCAACTGCTAACAATATGAACCCCATACAAATTAAAATTGATGACTTAACAACAAAAGACACTCGACAAAAAGTGACACGAAATGGGGATGTTTCGTAAAATTTATTTAGGTATTTGTTTCAATACATAAAGAGTCTGTAGTAAAAAAAGCAGTGTTGCTTTTAGTAGATTTCCATCTAGGTGAAAGGTTATATGACAGGCCCGTTATGAGCAATTTAATCTGTCAAGTTGGTGGCATTCGAAAATCAGCAGACAGTTAACACACATTTAACTGTAGGAATCACCGTAAACTGGTAACGGTTACAACAGAAGCAATCGTAGATTAGATTGTATTGATAACGGTTACAGCAGAAACAATCGTAGATGAGATTGTATTGATAACTGATAACGGTTACAGCAGAAGCAATCGTAGATAGAATGTATTGATAATGGTTACAGCAGAAACAATCGTAGATGAGATTGTATTGACAACTGATAACGGTTACAGCAGAAGCAATCTAGATAGATTGTATTGATAACGGTTACAGCAGAAGCAATCGTAGATTAGATTGTATTGATAACTGATAACGGTTACAGCAGAAGCAATAGTAAATTAGATTGCATTGCAAGTTAATTCAAGATTGAATGTTTTAAGCGGGAATATTCAAACCACACTCTTCATTGCATTTGAGTCGAGTAAAACATGTTGTACAAAGAACAATAGGTTGAGATAGGGCTAAATTGGTAGTCCTGGACAACTTTTGGATGACTGACATGTGCTGCAGTGTTGGGGCTGTTACTCGACATTGAAGTCATAAAAATAACAGCATGGGGTGCACGCTAATAAAGTGACCAACTTGGAACTATGACGTCATCGCACCTTTTTATCGTATACGAGATATTGGCAAAATGTATTTTAATGCAAAGCAAATCACTGCAAATTGATTAAAAATAAATATATAAATGTTAAATGTATGCTTATTTGTAATTTGCAGAGATTTTCTCTGCTTTAAAAGATATTTTGTCGATATGCTATATATGGTAAAAAGGCGCGGTGACGTCATCATTCCAAGATGGCCGCCTCCATTTATGTTTCTTTCCAAATTTTCAATAGGTCATATCTCGTTTATTTTTCATGGCATTTTGATAATTCTTTCAGCTTTCTTCAAGTTTTTCAGAGTATTTCAAAATGAATTTGTTTGACAATAGTGCATCAACCCCTTTAAACTGAACTATGCAACTAGATCTTGACAATTTACTTCATTTTGGATGGGATAAAAAAATCAGCTTTTTTTAAAACTGTTCGGTGTATGCATTTTAACTACCAAAGGTCAGCCACCCAAACAGTATAATAATAATAAAGCATCAATTTGTATGTACATCGGTGACTGCCTCAAAACTGTTCGGTGAATACATTTTAACTACCAACGTTCAGCCACCGAAAATGTATAATAATAAAGCATCTATTTATATGTACAGCGGTGACTGCCTCCTCTTATATGTAACTATGTAAAATCGTTACTTTGTCAGTTTATATGTAACTATGTTTAATGGTTACTGCATTTATTTATATGTAACTATGTATACTGGTTACTGCATCTATTTATTCATACAGTGGTGACTTCATCCATTTGTACGTAACTATGTATAATGGTTACTGCATCTATTTATTTATACAGTGGTGACTTCGTCCATTTGTACGTAACTATGTATAATGGTTACTGCATCTATTTATTTATACAGTGGTGACTTCGTCCATTTATATGTAACGTAATGTAGTATGGTTTCTGCATCTATTTAAATGTAACGTAATGTAGTATGGTTACTGCATCTATTTAAATGTAACGTAATGTAGTATGGTTACTGCATCTATTTATATGTAACTATGTATAATGGGGACTGCATCCGTTTATATGTAGCTATGTATAATGGTTAATGCATCTATTTATATGTAACGTAATGTAATATGGTTACTGCATCTATTTATTTATACAGTGGTGACTTCATCCATTTATATGTAACTATGTATACTTTTTACTGCATCTATTTAAATGTAACGTAATGTAGTATGGTTACTGCATCTATTTAAATGTAACGTAATGTAGTATGGTTACTGCATCTATTTATATGTAACTATGTATAATGGGGACTGCATCCATTTATATGTAGCTATGTATAATGGTTACTCCATGTATCTATATGTAACGTAATGTAGTATGGTTAACGCTTTCTATTAAATCATTTTATAATCATGTTATATTTAGAATTTAGTGATTCTTGGTTGCAAGAAACTCATTACTCAATGGGAGATACAAACACTTTCTCACAACAATTTAAAGGAGTTGCATCATAATGGCATGACGTGATGTCATAATACCAGGCTGTGATGTCACAATACCAGAATTTGATATCATGATAGAAACAATCAAATGAAAATATGAATGAAGCATTCTGATCGGTTCAGACATAAGATCCTGGACCAACGTGACCAGTTAATTTAGCAAGGTGAAACATCTCTATTTGGCATTGTGTAATGAAGTCCTTAAAATCCAGAACCACAAAATGCTAATAATAAAATAATTCTAAAATGATTTAATAGACTGTTTTGTATGTAACTATGTATAATGGTTACTACATCTATTTATATGTAACTATGTATAATGGTTACTGCATATATTTATATGTAACTACGTAAAGTGGTTACTGCATCTATTGATATGTAACTATGTATAGTGGTTACCGCTTCTATTTATATGTAATTATGTATAGTGGTTACTGCATCTATTCAGATGTAACTCGTATGTATTATGGTTACTGCATCTATTTATACATAACATAATGTATAATGGTTAACGCACCTATTTATACACAACTTTACACGAGCATATTTGTGTTTTACTTATATTGCCTATTGATGCTGCCTTGTTGGTTAGAGATTAGATCACGGCGGGGATTTTTTTATTTACACTGTCCTGTTTTAATGGTATGACAGTAGGGTAAGTGTGAGGTTTGGTGCACCCTAGAACCGGTGGCCTACTTTGCCACCGACCGTTCCAAGGCGGTAGCCGTATTGTCAACCATTTTGTGTTTGTGCTGTCGTTTGCATTTATTATTACTTTTGCCTTCTTGTTTGTCTGATTGCGTGTTTGTTTCTGTGTTTTGTGGTTGACTGTCCTCCTTGAATGCTACTTTCCCTGTCCGAGCTTTTTATATTTCTTTATGTACAATGGTTACTGCAGCTACCATGGTTACTGCATCTATTTTTTGCAACTTTATGTATAGTCTTTACTGATATAGATACTCGCAACTTTATTTACAATTGAACTGTATGAATAATGGGTATGTGTGTAACTTACTGGTTACATATACTAATGTATGTGTGTCTTTATAGATAATGGGTACTGCATATATGTAAATTTATCTTTATGGTAAATTGGTGCAGTGTATTGGATACTGAATGTATATGATACTTTATAGATATAAATACTGCATATGGTATATTTATTGCACAGTGTTACAACGCTAAAGGTAACAATTCCGCTAAAGGTAACAACCGCCGCTAAAGGTTTACAATTCCAACGCTAAAGGTAACAACCGCCGTTAAAGGTAACAGCCACCTCTTCCGCTAAAGTTAACAACGCTAACGCTAAAGGTAACAACTTTTCATGTTAACGCTAAAGGTAACAACTGTCTACGCTAAAGGTAACAACGTTTTTCAACATTACAGTTTTAATGAAAATTGAGTAAACATGTTCTTGTTAGTTACTGAGGTACTTGATTCGCTTCCAACGGTGCGACCCGTCTCGGCGTTGTGAGAAAGTTTGGTGGTCTCCCACTCGGACACGTGGATTTCCTTCGTTTTTCTGCAGGTTCGAATTCCTCTGGGAGCTCGACTTGTCAAGTAAGAAAGTGTCGATTTGTATGCACAGTGAGAGATATAAAGTACTGGTTCTATCCAAGAAAAATGGGGTGGTCTGCCTCAAATACAAAAAAGTCAAGTCATTTATGGCCTAGCATGTGCTAAAATTACGTAAAACAACATTCAAACAAAACAATGACCATGAAGTCATGATAATGCTCTAAAGTGACATGTTAGATTAATATGACGCTTTAGCAGACTGCTACACAGTCGTCAATTGAAACTGAGTGCAATGGGGCATGCGCAGTGATAAAAGGCAAATAATTCCGAATGTGAAGAAATCTATTTATAACTAACTTGACTGTCACTCCAGAGCATTATCGCGACTTTACGGCGAGTTAGCAAAGAAATTTGTCACGATACTTTTTGGAGCAGTTTTTCTTATAAGTCGACTTATAAGGGCTTAAAAGTCGTGAGAGGTGTTGCTTCTTTCATTACTTCTCATGAACAGACTCAATAAAACCGAGTCTGCTGCTTTATTCGCTTAATTGTGTTTGTTGCTCCCAAAGGATCACCTTTATCAGTATTTATTAACATTCACACTTGCGTTCGTTTAGTGCAGTGTGGCGGCTTTCAAACGTCTCCCCGTGCTACGAATCAGTAGTGTTGTTTTTACTGGTCCTTTGGGGCCAACGAGCCCAATATAGGTGACTTTGAAGTGGAATACCGCTTAAGCCGGTGCTAGGGGGCGTGAGAGGTGTTGCTTCTTTCATTATTTCTCATGAACAGACTCAATAAAACCGAGCCTGCTGCTTTATTCTCTTAATTGTGTTTGTTGCTACCAAAGGATCACCTTTATCAGTATTTATTAATAGCTAAAACAAAGTATCGCGTCTCAATTATTTATACGGCAGTTATATGAGACACCATATAGTCGAATGGTACATGGCTATACTTGAACTTTCCTTTCGGACATAACGACTAAAACAACACACAACACACCCACTATTACCCCTTCAAAGTTTCATTATTGTTAGAATACGCGTTTGGCTCAAGCTGCTGAGAAAACTTGAAATGTAAAAAGTTGCAATCGCTTTACATTAAATACAGTAATTTACGAATTTCGTGTTATAAAGTGCACTGTAAACAAAACATGTACAACAGCAAAGTTATGTCCTTTCTTTAACTAGCTGCGACCTTCTTTTCTTCTTCTTCTTCTTCTTCTTCTTCTTCTTCTTCTTCTTCTTCTTCTTCTTCTTCTTCTTCTTCTTCTTCTTCTTCTTCTTCTTCTTCTTCTTCTTCTTCTTCTTCTTCTTCTTTTCTTCTTCTTCTTCTTCTTCTTCTTCTTCTTCTTCTTCTTCTTCTTCTTCTTCTTCTTTTCTTCTTCTTCTTCTTTTCTTCTTCTTCTTCTTTTCTTCTTCTTCTTCTTCTTCTTCTTCTTCTTCTTCTTCTTCTTCTTCTTCTTCTTCTTCTTCTTCTTCTTCTTCTTCTTCTTTTCTTCTTCTTCTTCTTCTTCTTCTTCTTCTTCTTCCTTTTTCTTGGAATTAGTACGTGGCAGTATATAAATTATAAAGCGGAAAATCCCGATTTGCGTTTCTTCTTTCCTTTAGTATATATACATAATGCAAGTAAAATACATGACAGCATTATGGTTCTTGTCATGTAACATTGTGTAATAACAACAAACATATGTGTGCCAAGTTTCAAAGCTTTCCGACAATTTATTTTTGAGAAATGAGGAAAAACAAAAAACTTAACCAAACATTTTAACCAAAGTCAAAACGTGTAGACGGACGTACGGACGGACAGACGGACGGACAGTCGAAAATCGCCAAATCATCAGCCTGGAATTGCTACGCAATCCGGCTATAAATAAAAAAATAAACGCGACTGCGACAATGATATTTATAATAACGGGTCAAATTGTGTATTCCATATATAATATATTTTAGAGATTTTCCTACGAGTTCTTTAAACAAACTCTGGTGTGGTGCCATATTCCATCGTATATACTTGTATATACAACAGAAGTCAAATATTGAACATCTGTCAAATAACAAACACGCCAGTTACTGAATAAATACATATGGTGATATGCCACTGCTACTACTAATTGCATGTGCTTGTTTTAATCATATGTATTAAAGTACATATATTTAATGTCAAATTGTCGTATTGTCAAGAACACCGGTCTATCTGCCAAATGTACTTAAAACAATCATTTACACAGCCCGTTTGAGAATAAATTACCAGTTAATGGTATTTCTAGTAATGACATTTGCATATTTGAATGATACTTAATAAATAGTTGATAATAATATATATTTTACAGAAAATGAGGAGATCAACAAACTTTACATCACGCGTATACTTGCACTTCAAACATACTTTCTCTTGCTTTTATTTTAGGTTTGAGCACGCGTACTTCCAGCACTTTGCCATCAGTATTATAACTAACAACTAGAACCAAAATATTCCTACTCCAAAGTCCTACTCTACGCACGGACGATTCCGGAATTGAAACGTGCATTTTTAGAATTCCAATAATGCCGCGCATTTTAAAATATCTTCTTTTGCGCAGAGTTCCGGAATTGTCCATATTCTCATTTTGCGCATAACATATATAAATGTTATATATTTAGTCCGATTTTAACAAATTAATAACGAACATAACTGATTGAAAACACATCTTTTTCTATAATTGGCACGGTATAATAAAGCAAACAGTTTGTACATTTAAAAAAAAAATGAAGAAATAAAATAAAAAAAGTTATCATGTAGACTTGAACCAGTATTATCTTTTCTCAGAAACAGTTTACTGAAATGTTAACCGTTTGATTACACATACGTTAAAGGTAAAAGGGAAAACACGTCACTTTCGCAAGGGAACATTTTCCGCACACAAAACGCGAAACTCTGTATGCATTTTTATACAGACCGTATCAATGTTTTAAACAACATGCGAATGGCATTGGTGACAAAACTACTAGTATTTCATATTTAGTTCGTACGTGTTAATTTAGAAGCTGCCTTTAACTATTTAAATAAAAGAAAGGGTGTGGGGGTGGCGGTGCGGGGTGCGGGAGAAGAGGTGCGACAATTTGAAATTTAGAAAGATTCTTCGTAACTTTACGACATATTTTAATTCATTAATTATGCATTGATCCCAACAATTAGAAATATTGTCAAACCGATTTATTTTGAACATGAATTTGAAAAAAAAACACGTTTGGGATATATAACCTTATCGGGTTTATTTTCCAATCATCAATTATCACATTGATTGATTTCTAAATGTAGGGTCTATATTTCTACTATGCCATGTATATTTTTGTTTTGGGTTTCAAAAAAACAGTATCTGGTAGGTCACGTACGGTGTCTTTTAATGATGTAGAAAACATAACTATTCCTCCGTATGATAAAATTAACAAATTGAATTGAAATAATAAACTGAAAAAGCTCTATCGCAGATATTACACTAGTCTACAATTAATTTATTCTACATTATCTGAACTGCCACTAATTTCTTTTACATGAAAAACCTAGAACTGCATTGTGTTTGTTGCTCTCAAAGGATCACCTTTATCAGTATTTATTAATCCATGCTAAATATGCCTTTCTTAATATTGGCTCATGAATAATCATAGATTTTCCAGAACGAGGCTAAGTGAGCAAAAATTACTAAGCAACTACTGAGTCTCCTACAGTGAAAAGGACCTTGATCTGGTTCCCTCACTTACCTTTTCTTTTGTTGCAAATCACATCAAATCCAATGAAAAATCTTCTGTTGATAAATCCATCAACAAGGGATTTACATATTTCAGCGAAGGTTATATCCAGGACTTGAAAGGTGAGTAAACGTTTTTATAGTCTAAGTTCTCACTCATATTCATTGACACATAAATAAAATCCCTTTCCAAACCCCTGTTAATTGAACTTGTTATCACCTCAGGCACAGTTTCATGCCATAATTATTAACTACCTGTTGGTTACAATTTCTAATATATTAGATAGCCCCAAGTGTCAGTAAACGTATGATAAACAAACACTTTATACAAGGGAACCTATTCAATTAATTTCAGCTGCATGTGATTTATAATATGCCAGCTGATCAGTTCTCCAACAAACCGGAGTACCGTATTCTCTGTAATAATTCCTTCAGTTGATGATTTTGAAATATATGAGTAGGTGAAAATATGCTATTATAGTGCCATCGGAACAAGTCTATATCATATCATATCAGATCAGAACTTGATAAGAATATGAAAGAATAGACAGAGAAAAGAACATAAAGTAAAAAAAACTGCCCGTTCCCAACCATTTATTATTATAATGTGTTATTATTATTATTATTACAATTGTTTAAACACCATCATCATACATATTTTCCAGTTAAACTATTAAATGAGGGCTGCTAGGTGACTAGAAAATGTTACAGGTCACAAAGGAAAAATGAAGAGCCACATCAACTGACAGTAATGAGTATTTATTGTTAAGTATGGTGCATGCACATTTAAAAAAGTGCTATATGTAACTACATGCAAAACAATAAAGCATACACTACTTTTTCAATATTTATACTAATTATATAGAAATACCTAGATATGAAGTAAATGAAAATCATTCTAAATATTGTTAGATTATATTGTATCATAACTAACTATTTTTTTCTGGTTTCTTTCAGATAAAGTTCCTGTAAAGAACTACACCAGACGCAGTTATTTCTTTTGCATATTGCACCTACTCAATTGGACTCTCTGGTTTGTGCGGTCATATTGTAGGAGTACTCTACCAATTGGCAAAGTTAAAAAATTAGAACTAAAGGCTTTACCAGAAGAAATTGAAAAAAACTCTCAGCCACAAACACACCATTTACCGAGGGGGCAAAACATACAATGAAAGCCAGTTCTAGAATTGGAAGTGAGTGGTTATTCCAAAGCCAGCACATCAATTGACTTTATACCAAGGGCAGTGGAAAGTACGCTATATAACCCTATTCGTGGAGAAGGTGTAGACTGGAAAAGGGGTTTCAATGAACTGTAAGCAGTAGACAGCCAAATGCTGATTCTTCCAGTACTGGAACTGCAAAATGTACCTCAGGTTGGCAGTAAATTTGGTTTAGTACCAAATGGCTCTGTTCTGAGCTACCAACAAAAACTTGAGAGTGACTGCATCATGAACTTGTATGATGGGGCTCCTTTTCCAGACTTGACTTTTTCAAATGTTATGGAAAACTGACTTAGCCAGATACCCAGGCAGATGTTATTGAAGCTTTTAATGACATCTCTCGGTATCTGGATGACATACTGAACATTGACAACCCTTTCTTTCCAACTATGGTTTATAATATTTATCCTAAAGAACTTCAGCTTAATAAAGCTAATGTATCTGATAATAACGCTTCTTTTCTTGATTTGGATCTCTCGATTGAAAATGGTGAAATAATTAGCAAAATCTATGACAAGAGAGATGATTTTAATGTTGACATTGTTAATTACCCCCACTTGGATGGTGATGTTCCCCGAGCAACTTTTTATGGGTTGTATGTGTCTCAACTTATTCGTTTTTCAAGAGCCTGTAATCGAGTTGAGGACTTTAATATTCGTAATCTTTGTATAACTAAAAAGCTACTCGATCAGGGTTACCGTTACCATAAACTTCGTAAAACCTTTGCAAAATTGTATTATCGTAGCCCTGATCTTCTTTCCAAATATAAAAGTAATTTAAGGACTCTTCTGCGACAAGGACTATCACAACCTGACTTCTATGGTGATGTGATGTATAAACTTCGTAAGATTCATGGTCATGATCACTTTCATACTATCTTTGTTAAACTTAAAAAGTGTATCAAAAGAGGTATGACCCTATCATTTTGCAACGTACTGCATGCTTGGTGGTGGACCCTTTTACAGTTCGCCACTATGCTTTCTTCTTTAATTGTACGATGACCGGACAGGCTGTGGACCCTATGATGACGCCTACCTAAAGCCCATTGGGACGGTGGCGTTTGATGTTTGTCTATACTCTTTCCTGTCGTGCCCTTAATGGTTTATTCTCTTGTTGCTCTGGCTTCTGCCAAGTCATTGAGTACCATCATTGTGGATTTCTAGGCTATTGTTTTTTGGTATTATATTTACACGAGCATATTTGTGTTTTAATTATATTGCCTATTGATGCTGCCTTGTTGGTTAGAGATTAAATCATGGCGGGGATTCTTTATTTACACTGTCCTGTTTTAATGGGTTGACAGTAGGGTAAGTATGAGGTTTGGTGCACCCTAGAACTGGTCTAAACCCCCAGTGGCCTACTTTGCTACTGACCGTTCCAAGGCGGTAGCCCTATTGTCAACCATTTTGTGTTTGTGATGTCGTTTGCATTTTTTATTACTTTTGCCTTTTTGTTTGTCTGTTTGCGTGTTTGTTTTTGTGTTTTGTGGTTGACTGTCGTCCTTGAATGCTGCTTTCCCTGTCCAATATTTTTATCCTTCTTTTGCCTTTTTGTTTGTCTGTTTGCGTGTTTGTTTTTGTGTTTTGTGGTTGACTGTCGTCCTTGAATGCTACTTTCCCTGTCCAATATTTTTATCCTTCTTTAGAGCTGTATTGACAGTCAAACAAACTACAACAATGGAAAGCCTGAAACGTTCAATGTCTGAAGTAAATAAGTTTGAAAAGCAGACAAGGCTGCAAAGTCAAACGCCCTTGTGGTACAGGATACGAAAATATCGAATCACAGCGTCAACGATTGGGGACATATACAAGCGCAGAAAAGATCACGATACTCATGCTGAAAGGTTTAAGTCCACACGACATGTAACGACATGTAACAACACAGGCCATGTAACAGGGATTGGCTTCTGAACCTACAGCTTCAACATCATATGCCAAAATCAAACAGAATAAAGTAAACTTGTATCTATCAGGAGTAGTTCTAAAGAAGGATAAAACTATCGGACAGGGAAAGCAGCATTCAAGGACGACAGTCAACCACAAAACACAAAAACAAACAGACAAACGAAAAGGCAAAAGTAATACAAAATGCAAACGACATCACAAACACAAAAGGGTTGACAATAGGGATACCGCCTTGGAACGGTCAGTGGCAAAGTAGGCCACTGGGGGGTTTAAACCGGTTCTAGGGTGCACCAAACCTCACACTTACCCTACTGTCATCCCAATAAAACAGGACAGTGTAAATAAAGAAATCCCCGCCATGATCTAATCTCTAACCAACAAGGCAGCATCAATAGGCAATATAAGTAAAACACAAATATGCTCGTGTAAATATAACACAAAAAACAATAGCCTAGAAAGCCACAATGAAGGTACTCAATGACTTGGCAGAAGCAGTGTATGGTCTCCATGGCTGGCATGTGTACAATCCAAACATGGTGCCTCCATTTGGATTACTTGAAATAAAATGCCACCAGGTAGGCAGTGTGCTTGAGACCAAGTATCTGTCTAAATATCCAGAGGGCCAGCTGAAACTTAAGAGGAATCACAACTATAACTATCAAATTATAACTCAGCTAGCCGTCACAGGTCTGACATTGTGCGATTTGTATGTTTGATGCCCCAATGACAACCACTTAGAAACAATCTACTTCAACCAAGACATATGGAACGAAGTAAAAGACAAAGTTGATCAGTTTTATTTTAGCCATTTTCTGTGAAGAAAAAAAAACTGAACATGTTCAAACAAATTGTCTAACGGACCAGGCTTGGATTAGTGATCCCTTGAAATTAGCAAGCAGACATGCAACTGTCCATACCTGGTTTACTGAACCAGAGAGTGAAAGGGGAATCTCAGAGTCAAACAATTGGTTCATTTTTATGCGTCGATTCATTTTTTCAATATAAATTCTTAATTTTGCAATTTGTTCAATGTTTTCTATTTCACTCACATTAAACTGTCGATTTTTAATAAGAAAATCTGGGAAGTTTAATGTTGCCCTCTTTGCAGCCAAAACCTTTTTCAATAGAAAACATTTGTCTGCCAATATATCATCCCCTTGTTCAATTAGATCCAACAGGCCACATAATCGTGTTATTGCAATATCTGACATACACCCTATATACAGAGAAGACACAAAAGTTACTGCTCCAGGACGGGCGATCACCAGCAGGCATTTGAATGTATTTGATCCTTTGTAGCTTGATAATGACTGAGAATTCAATACCAGGGAATATGTATGTTGCCTTCTTATTTCAGTACAATCAATGATCACACTCGTACTTGGATATATATTCTTAAAACAGTCTGGCATTAATCGTTGAATAGATTGCTTTGGCAGCCAAGTAGGAATAGATCCTAGGACACAATATAAAAAAGTTTGCCCATGTCATTATTTTCCGACTGACAGTTGTCACAGAACAATTAAAACGTACACATAAACCTTGTGCAAGAGGTCCTGCTCTTAAACGGCACAAAAACATAAAGAACTCATCAATTAAGAGCATACCCCTTTTTCTTCCAGCCAAACTAATTGTTTCACTACCTGGGTAGTAGGCACTCTGCATGTCCAGTGTAAAATGAATTCAGGTTGCTGTCAATTGCAAATCTGTTCAATCCAAATCTCTCTATTGTAATTGTTTCTGCAAATGTTCATACGAGGGTCATTCAATAAGTTCTGTCACTAACGCGTTTTAACAATTATGTGCTCGTTGTGAGTGTTGATGTTTGATACCAAATGAAAGAGAGTTTCAATACCATTCCGTTGATGGCAAAATGAATGCTGTATATTTTGTGTGACGAAAGTTATGAACATTTAATACACATCACTTATACATACTGAGGAATTTTCGTCCTGAGTTTTTTCAGGTATGTTAATTGTTACTTTTTTAAATGCCTGTTTCTCTTTAATTATTTGTCGAAGACCTTTGACATTTCTCATACATTACCAGTTATATCTGTGCATTACAAGATTCAGAATTTAAGCATGGTAGATGAAAAGGCATTGTCTTAGAAATTAACATTTTAAGCTAACGTGTAAAATTAATTTAATGATGAATGATCATTAAATGGAAGGGCAGTCTTCTGAAATAGCGTTTATGGATGATCAATTTTTTAACTAAACATTGTACAAAATTCTACAATAATGTGTTGAATAACAAATTTAAACACTGAAGGACTAGGATTTGTAAAGAAATATGAAAACATATTAATACTAAGAGAATAATTACGACATTTAAAAGATATCATAACATTTCCGTAAACAAAATGAAGAAAATCAGTGTTATTTCTGCTAAAATTAAGGATATGCATTCACTCATTTCTGGTTTGCAGCAAGACCTTTCCGAATTCTCGACAATGTTTTTCATGGATTATGGGCGAATTACAACAGATTGCGTACAAGAAAATTTAAAATAATAATGTTTACAACGTTTTGTAACAAAGACATTTTCAGAGATGCCAGTATCCAAAAGGTGTGGTAGGGAGAGGTAATTCAGGGGTATAAATAACCGGAAATTGTTCATTTTTGTTGTGGAATTTAAAAGAGCGAACCCAGTAGTACTATAAATTTGAGTGGAGTGCGTGGTCCAGTGGTAGAGCGCCGAACTCCAGATCGAGAGGTCGTGGGTTCGATCCTCGCCACGTTATTTATCCTTGAGCAAGATAATTAATCCACATTGCTTAGTACTGGTTCTACCCAGGAAGCCATCGAGAGTGATTAATCTAAGTTGCAATAACTTGTTTCGCAATCGATGTAAAATAAATATGTTTAAACTAAACTTAGTACTATAAATACACTACTTTATCTTAGTGTAATAGCCAGTTCAAAGGATATATGCCTAGTGAAAGAACTTTTTGAAGCACCCTCGTACTCTTCAGTTGTCTGCCTTACATGGTCTTCTAACAGTTCTATTCTTTTTTGTTTTATGACCAGTTCATCAGGGATGTTGTTTCCTGGTGCCTGTCTCTCAGGTACTATATCTGGTACAATCTCATCTTCAGGGTCAGTTGCACCGATACTGCAAAAAAAAAAATTCAATTATCTGCAAGTTTCCTTTTTCTTTTTTAGTTTAAACAAATTGTTCAAGACTGTTGTTTTTTTCAATACCATTTTTTTATCTCATCATTTTTAAGAACATGCAGTCTTCCAGAATTTGGTGATGTGCCAGTTCTCTCTCTCAGAAAATTACTTTTTTAACTGATCTATTATAGTATAGAAACATTTTTGTTTATTATTTGCATTAAATTATATATTGAAAACAATATATATGATACCTTTCTGTTAATTCATCATGACTGGCAAGTAATTTTCTCTTCAAAGTTCTCCTTGGGGTTTTCTTGCTGCTCCAGTCAAGGACCGAAGGCACCGTATCTGTTTTCAAACGTTTTCAAACTGGGCTCCAGATATTGTAATCTTCCATTTTAAAGTGTTTTGATCACACTGCAGTGTCTTGATTTATCTGGAGAAAAAGAAAACATTTGTTCTTGGTGAGTAACTGATATATCAAACATGGGAATGGTCTTTTATAGCCCACATTGTCAACTGACTCTTCTCAGGTTTATTTCAGAGCATACGGTAAAGAGAATATATGATGCTGCTGTATATTTTATAATTGTGTAACAGTGTAAATAGTCAATCAGAACGTTTGTGCAATGTGTGTTAATTTTCTTTGGGATATTCAGCGAAAGGTATGAACTGAATATATAAGTATATACAAATGTGCAAGTAAATAAAGGGTACATGCATAAACTTACTGTGAATAATGGTCCTTATCTCTTCTTATTTTGATTATCCACTGTTTTCTCAGGACCTGATCCTTTGGGATTTTATGAAAATGTAAACGTTTATCATATCTTGAATCTGATGTACAGTTAGGTACACAACAATGCTGAGCAGACTTCCCTTTCTTAGTAGATTCCATGTTAGCAGCCATTGCTTGGGGCAACAACTAGCTGTTGATATGCTCACTTAGCCTCGTTTTGGGAATGGAATTTCTGGCATGCATATCATTTGAGAAAGGGCTATGGATGAACATAAGCCCAAAAACTGTTAAATCTGGCATTGATTTAATAGCTCCAGTATATATGGATGTTCACGCATGGTTCAATGGGTTTAATATCATTGTAACGTAGACGGAAACTCTATCCAGGTGTTCAGGTCATATAATAAGGTATATTTGCCGATTAAACGTATACAACGTATAGGATTTTTCACGCGTTCTTAAACTACCTCTGATTGAATATACAAATACAATTATCTTTATTCAGCAATTAAACATACAACACATGTTTATAGCCTACACGATTACATGAAAATATGAAGATAGTGAGAACATGAACACGTATCCATATTAAACAAATAAACATACAATTTCACCAGATTTACTGAGAAGCAAATTATTTTAAAATCGCTGTAATGAAAAATAAGAATTTAATATCAGGAGATTTCCTTAATGTACTATTCCTTAGTTTGACAGCATAGAATAAAAATATCGCTAAATTTACAACTGTACATTTTGCCTTTGATGTCATAAGCGAATCAAACTTGTTCAAATTTGGCCATTGGCAATAATAAGGTTTAAGATAGTTATGTCTTAATTCTCTATAAATGAGACAAACAAGCAAAATGTGGTATTCATTTTCAATAAAATTTATATTGCAAAATCGACATGTGTTTTCATCTCTATGAATATTTTCATATCTTCCGTTTTCTATGGCGAGGTTATGGGAAGACAACCTAAATCTGCAAGAGCTATTCTAAATTTTTTCTCCATATCAATATTTAAATAATGTTCTAAGTTAGAATCGTGCTTAAAACGACAGTAAGTAACAAGTCTGTTAGAATTATTTATATTTTCATACCAGCTTTGATGATATATGTCTAATATTCTTTGTTGGATGAGTTCATAGTTAATGTGTTCTATATCATATTGATGTAACCAAATACTTTTTTGTCATACCTAACTATTTTATATTGTTTATGGAATGCCCAATTTGACCCATTATATGATATACTATTGTCTATATACTATATACTTTTTTTGTAATTTATATATTTTCTTAGCAATACTGTTATCTCCTAATTTCAATAATTTAATCCAATACTTTACCATATTTAGTTTTCTCTTTATATAGAGCGGAACTCTAGTTCACCATATGAACCTGTAAGATTTGTCGACCTTTTTACGGATAAAATATTCCTGGAAAATATTGTATGTATAAGTTCAACGTCTTTTGCATCATGTGATCCCCAAACTTCCGAACTGTAATTTAATACAAATGCTACTAATGTGTCAAACAGTTTGCATTTTTCAGAAATGGGTAATTCTATTTGGTTAAAAACAGAGAAAAGAGTATGCAGTGCAAACGATGTATGTTGTGCCAATCTTTTTTGCGTTCTACACCAATTACCGTTTTTAAAAAGTGAATCCCAAGATACTTAAATATTACTGTTATATTATTTAGAATGAACTCATATGTAGCGTGGCGACCTTTTTCCAAGCTCATTATTTTTGTTTTTGCTGTATTTAATTGTAGACACCATGTGTGAGAATATGATTCTATATCGTTCAACATAGACTGTAACGTATCGGGAGGTAAGGCAAAGACTACGGCATCGTCTTCGTAAAAAAGCATGACTATTTTAAGATCATCTATCGTAAAAATGTATTCTAAATCAGAGCTAACATTTGATATTTGATACAATATCGTTTATAGAGCTCGTCGGATGCGTAAAATGAATTATAAGTTGGTAACTCATAATTCAACGCTCTAGTTATGGAGTTTGGTTTGGCTGTGGTGTGTCTATAGAGTGTGGATTCTCAAAATATGTAAGTAATATAATTGTATTGCACCTCGCACAAAATCCTAGGAATTTCATTAGATTAGAGTGGTCACATGGCGTTAGTAACAAACATAGTAAGTAAATTAATACTGTTTTTAAACTGTACCGGTTACGACGTCAACTCGACCATGAGCCAGACAATTTTTCGCTACCATTTCAGGTGGCAAATTCTTACCGGTACCATGTTATGAAGTACATTGTAGGGAAAGAAAAATCCATGATAGCAGTGCCAACAGGGTAGCTGTTTCCTGTTATAAGTGTTATCTCCCACTTTTAAACAAAAATAAGGTTTCTTTAAAAAATCGTTCTTTATGAAACCTTTAGTGCTAGGCGTCTAGTATTTTGCATGTGGCATAAGCTTATGGCCTGCTGCAAGAGAATTTAAAATGGTGACCCTGGGGTCATGTTTGACCCCGCCGAAGGAGCCACATATTTACATAGAGTTATACAGGACACTTTTAAAAAAAAGAAACCTTTTCTGGAACTACAAGTGCTGGGTGTCTAATATTTTGCATGTAGTATAAGCTTATAGTCTTCTACCAATTTGCTAAACTGGTGACCCTGCGGTCATATTTGGCCACACCAAAGGGATCACCTATTTACATAGAGTTATATATTAAATTCGTTAAAAAAAATCCTCTCTGAAACTGCCAGAGCTAGACGTCTAATAATTTGCATGTAGCATAACTGCATAAGCGTATGGTTCTCTACTAAGTTTGTTCAAATGGTGACTCTTGACTCAAGTTTCGTCCTGCTGTATGAGTAAAGAAATATAAAAAGATCGGACAGGGAAAGAGCATTCAAGGAGGACAGTCAACCACAAAACACAGAAACAAACACGCAAACAGACAAACAAGAAGGCGAAAGTAATATTCAATGCAAACGACATCACAAACACAACATGGTTGACAATAGGGCTACCGCCTTGGAACGGTGGGTGGCAAAGTAGGCCAATGGGCGTTTAAGCCATTAAAAAAGTCTTTAAAATTCTCCGAATCTACAAGAACTAAGTGTCTAATATTGTGCATGTAGTATAAGCTTATGGTCCTTAACTAGTTCGTTCAAATGGTGATACTGGAGTAGTCACAGTTTTACATATGACTTATTATATATTAGGAATTTTCCGTTGTAATTGTTATTTTAACATGTGAGCAATTTGAGGCGAGGCCGAATCAAGGCCACATGGGCCTCTTGTTTATTACTTGCAGTATTACACTTTAATTTTTATAAACTCACTTCATAGTTAGGTTTAAGAAAAACAATATTTATAAAGAATTGGACTTTTGATGAGGTATTACATTATAAAGACCTAAATTAATTAAAATAATTGAAACTGTAAATGTCTAGTTAAACTTTACAAGTCGCATATTTTATAAATCCACCTAATAAAACCACAATGGAGACTGCTGCATTGTTATGGCAAAACAATGTATGGACCACTTGGATGTTCACATGAAATGTTGGATAAATACATTAACCACTGTAGCTTTGTCTGCAGCATTGTCAGCGTATATATATACCTAAAATGAGACCAATAGTCCTATATAAACCACAGTACTCAAACGCAATGGCACCGTAGGTTAGCACTGTACAGCAAACTAAATAAAAAGAAATCAAATTAAATAGTCAATGAATGGTACAATATGAGCGACTTGGAACGGTCAGTAGGCAATACGGCCTATTGATTTACTTAAATTGATGTTATCTGTACTCAACCTCGATATCAAACCTGTTTGACAAGACACAGTAAATAAAAGTATATACCATCAAACAGGAAATCTTTAACAATGAAATCAACACACAGAAAATATAGTAAACGATACACTTAAATCTTTTGTAAATATATATAAAAATACTTAAATAGAAACACCTCAGAATGTATCCATAACTTTACTGAATAACCAAAGCAGTTGCAGCCAAAGAGTAAACAAATCTATAAGATACGATCAAAAAACCTAAGGATATTTTGAGCTGTTTGTTTTACAAATGTAAACCCTTAATTCGCACAAAGTACAATCAAGAAAAACATATTATTATAGTAGTACCGGACACAGTTTTCTGAGTATTCAAATATTCAAATGTGTACTATCCTGATATCCTTGGTACCGATCCTTATGCGTAAGCGGTTTTCGTTTGTTGTTGTTGTTGTTTTGAAAAACTTCAATGTTATATTTTATGCTTATTATATAATGTACTTTTAGGTAATACAATTATTTAAACGAGATGTGAGTATTATTAATTGTCTTTTATTATCCCAAAGACTTTGCCATTAATTGATATTACCAATCAAAAGGTAGCAATGGGATGGGCATATATAAGGCTTACAGATATTACAGACAACTCATGACAGTTCATACAGAATACCGTGCCATTGAGAGATTTGTCTCTTGGTACACTGGCGGAGGGAGTATATTCCTTAGAATAACACACACATACATCATCGCAGTCAGCCTCCTTGAGCGCATACAGCCTGTGGTCCAGTGGGTAGCACGGTGGACTTCCAATCCGGAGAACCCGGGTTCAAGCCTCGCCGGCGCCAATGATTTTCCTCTGTTGGCAAGACACTTTCCCTCGTGTAGACAGAGGTATCCTCGTACGTCTGATGAGGAAGTAAAATGGGCGGTCCTGTGTATCGGAGTCTATCCTTCGAGTTAAAGAACTATAGTAGTATATTTGTTATTAAGATTATGACAGGTTCCCGGATTCCTACGTATAGCTCCCCTCTCTCTGTGGCGGGACTTAATAACATATAATTTGTTAATAATCCGTTAAACAACATCCAATTCATTCAATTCTGTTTCTTTACAAGTGCATCTTCAATAACTTCACCCACAAAATTAAAGGTAAAAGTATACTTGTTGTCAACCACAAACGTAAGGTTAATACTGATATTGAGATCAATGAGGGATAGTTTAAGGCAGTACATAGCAACTGTATTTTAGTTTTTGTCATTGTCGCAACAACCCCCGTCATGGCAATAAACTTTCGATCTTTTTTAGGTAACTGTCATTCAGTTTGCACTATTTCAGCATGCACAACAATAGTTTATGACTATAATAAAACGTATATGTTAAGAAGGTACTATTGTAACAACTGTACCAATTATAACAAATAGTTGCCACGGTTAGTAGTTAGTACAGTAGTCAATGTATTACCCTTCGTCTTCAAATGCATATATTAGTTTTCAATTTCATATGCATACTTCTTTATTGTGTGGGTCGGGTAATTCAAACTATGTTGAACATTGTTAAAATAGACATACACTGCAGTGTTCATTTATGAAAAAAAATTACGTAGTAATTGAGATGGCTAATTTTCGGATATTATTGATCGTAAATGTGCAGTAGTAAATGTTCGATGGTTTTGATTTAATAGAGATTTATTCACTCAAATTATGAACATGTTCAACTGGTTATCGTGGGAAAATCAACATGTCATGGCGAAATCGTGAACAGGGCGTTGGAGCGGAACTATGCCACCATCGTTAACTTATCAGGGGGTATATTTATTCTTTATTTACCAATAACCGGGCCATTGTTTATAATCTACGGACAATTAACTGTCGGTAAGTATGCACTGAATAAGGTGAAGGTCATCTGTAACAACAGTCTCGCGTCTTTGTTCTGCCAACATATCGTTGGTTGATGTGCCAACATCTCGTTGGTTGATTTATAATACGATCGTGAAGACAGAGTATTCAGTTTCGTTGTTAAAAACAAGGGAAACGAACCAGGCTGTGGTACTTCTATTCAGTTGACCTTAGTTCTATAGTCTATAGTGTCATGTATGCTATTCATATAGAAGTTATCTCCCTTGTCCGTAATTACTCCATTTGCATTGCGAGAAAGGGTTCTATTGCCAAATGAGTTTCTTCTTATTTTGTCGACTGACAGACATCAAGAGACGTTTATTTAAGTGGTTAAAGAGAGGTTTGAATATATAAGTATTTGTTTTTACTATATTAAGCAGAAATGTACTATTAAGCAGGAAATGTACATGCTTTTGTTATTAATTTGTTTGAAATATTTTATGAAATATTTTAAAGGGACACCCAGCAATATTGAAGTGTCCATTTCACGCATTTGAGTCTTGATATTTATATATCTACCGATAATAATGTAAATGCTATGTGTTGGCATTTGAAATGTAAATGCGAGGTGTTTATATATAAGCGGTTTATTTCAGTAATACAAGATGCATAAGCGACAATCGGCAAGACCGCCGAAGAGTCCGTATGTGAGTAAAGGACCATCTAAGGCACAGGGAAAAGGGGCACCTGCCGGGAAGAAGTGCCAGGGGTGCATTTGGGCATAGAAAAAGAAGATGAAGAATTCTTTCTTTCTTATCTTTACTTTAAATTATTAATTTACATCGATCAGGAAACCTGTTCTTGCAACTTAAATTGGCTTCCTGGGTGGAACCAGTACTAAGCAACATGGATTAAGTCCCTTGCTCAGGAATAAATTGCATGGCCAAGGCAAGGATTGAACACTGGATTAAATATGACCGAGAAGAAGAAGACGAATTCTTTCTTTGTTAACTTTACTTTAAATAATTAATTTCCATCGATTGGGAAACCTGTTCTTGCAACTTAAATTGGCTTCCTAGCAACACAGATAAATTCCCTTGCTCAGGGATAAATTGCATGGCCAAGGCAAGGATTGAACACTGGATTAAATATGACAGTGTTCAAATAGTTGATGGGGTTCATATGAAAATAAAAAGTTTTATTTAATGTGGTGTTCAATATTTTAGCAATTTATTTCAGAAACTACAGTCACAGAGCCATATTTGCCGTAAAGCAGTCCAGGGGGCCGATGACGACTCGGGACGCAGGAACTGGATGAACCTATCAGCAAAATAGACAAGGACAGCAGGAGCTGGTGGTATCTCCAGAGTTCGTGAGAAGATCGTTAAGCAACTGACGTCTGAGATGGTGGATTGGCTACACATTGTTACCGAAGAAACAGTGCGAGGCGTAGGCGGAATCTGCAAGCGATACGGTTAACGGTGGATGGCAAGTTGTGGCTGACGGAACAGATTTTGCAACCCTTACGGAAACAGGACTTGTGTTCTACTTCATTATGGCTTTAAGTTAATCGGGTTAATAAATTATGGCTTTAAGTCAGTTAGGTTAATAAAAATAAAAATAAATAAATAAAAAATAAAAATAAATAAATAAAAAGTTGATATTACTAACTGTTGATTATATTGCATCATGGCATAATAATAAGAAACATGCAAGCAACTTCTAAGTCCAAATGTTACTGGATTAACAAATTGTGCGGCTACTTTGAATAAAAAATAAAACTGAAAAAATATTGCCGTGTGACCCTTTAATCACTGATTTAGTAGAGCTATACACATTATAACACTAAATAAGTGAATACAACTCTGGTGTCATTATGAGGATGATGTCAATGATAACTTGCTTCTGATAATGCTCTTTAAGTACTATTATGAAAACAATTTATATAAATAACCTGTTTGTCACCATGTTGTTAATGAAAATTAATGTTGAATCAAGCCATTATGTTGGCCATTGATGTTATGGTCATCGTTGTGCCCTATACATTTAACTTATGCTGCTATTATTCACTCTCCAGGGCTGATCATGAAACTATTATGAAAATAATTTATATAAATAACTTGTTTGTCACCATGTTGTTAATGAAAATTAATGTTGAACCAAGCCATTATGTTGGCCATGGATGTTACGGTTGTCGTTGTGCCCTATACATTTAACTTCTCCTGCTATTATTCACTCTCCAGGGCTGACCATGAAACTATTATGAAAACAATTTATATAAATAACTTGTTTGTCACCATGTTGTTAATGAAAATTAATGTTGAATCAAGCCATTATGTTGGCCATTGATGTTATGGTCGTCGTTGTGCCCTATACATTTAACTTCTGCTGCTATTATTCACTCTCCAGGGCTGATCATGAAACTATTATGAAAACAATTTATATAAATAACTTGTTTGTCACCATGTTGTTAATGAAAATACCCATTTTGTTGTTGAAAATAAATCTATTTGTATTTTGGCAATTTTGTATGCTAACCAATTTGGGTTGCAAGCCACTTTTGGGTGACTGTTAATGTTATAAATGACCATATTTGGGTCATTGACCATATTTGGGTCATTTGTTGAATGTTGTCGACCATATTTGGGTCATATGATGAATGTTGTTGTTGGCGAGACAAATCTCTTCGATTGTGAAGTGCGTCAGCCATACCTCCATTTGAGGACTAACTTGTTCTTTTCACTGCTGTGCTCCGCTTCCCCCATTTTAATGGCAGTGCCTCTCGTGGTGCCTCTGTCACCACTTGTGGCATGTGGCAGTATGTCGCGGTCACAGCAGTGTGTAGTAATTATTTTACGAGAACATTTGAAGGAAAGCAACTAAATTTTAAATATCTGGCTTTGTGAACATCTGGTCCCAGGGTTCATTGAGTACAGTTTTCATTCACTTCAAAACTAGGTCGGAGCTATGACCATTTTTCAAATTGTTATAAATATCGTGACTGCACATTTGTTATGCACATTATGTTTCTTGTTATATTATGCTGAAGCCATGGCCTTGTTATTCCAATAAATATAAACTAAGTTCAGTATTGAGTCTCTTTCATAGCCCATCTTCAATAATGGGATTTGTCGTTCATCGACATAAATCCTTTTATTTAAGTGGGATTGATAATTTTCATAAACAATTTTCGCAATCCTGCTTATTTGTTTTTGGTTTATTATTGAGTGTGTAAATCGTACGCTACACGAATTATCTGTCTCTAAAGATGCGGCCATTTTCTGCAGGTGGTATCAGATGTAAATTGCAAAGTTAAGCATGTGTCGTGTTCATTTATGAAAAATACCCTCCCTCCCATACCCTAATTTTATTACCTATGCATATTATTGTTCTGTTTTGCTTTGCCAGTTTTATATACATTTCAGTTACATTACTCGAGAAATCGCGGTTTGGGCACAGCGTATCCTAATACAGATGTGAAGTCCTAAGAATATTAATCCTATTGTCGTGGCTTCAGCGGTGGATATTCCACAGGGTTGGCAGTATGTCGCGGTCACAGCAGTGTGTAGTAATTATTTTACGAGAACATTTGAAGGAAAGCAACTAAATTTTAAATATCTGGCTTTGTGAACATCTGGTCCCAGGGTTCATTGAGTACAGTTTTCATTCACTTCAAAACTTGGTCGGAGCTATGACCATTTTTCAAATTGTTATAAATATCGTGACTGCACATTTGTTATGCACATTATGTTTCTTGTTATATTATGCTGAAGCCATGGCCTTGTTATTCCAATAAATATAAACTAAGTTCAGTATTGAGTCTCTTTCATAGCCCATCTTCAATAATAGTGATGTTTCAATTATTTTGAGGAAGATTTACACTTCCTGTTTTACGCGTGTATCCTCTGTTCAGGCTTGCAGAACTTAATATGCAAGCAAAGGCATGAACGTTGCATAGTACATACATTCATTAATGAGCTATCAAAACAATCCCTTATACATAATATAATAATTAAATCATCGTAGAAAAGTTGTGAATTACTTTTTTTCAATTTTATACATATAATGTAAAAAAAATATGTATTAATCTTAATGAATAAAAAATGTGTCAATAGTGGGTGGGGTAATTTGACATTGAAATTTTAAGCAAAATAGTGATTTTAAGCAGAATGCAATGCTGAAACAAAGCTGCAATGCTGAAACAAAGCTTATTCATTCGGTATTAAACTAATATGACTTATAAACTTAATTGCATATTTCAAAAGTATATTAACATGATTAACAATTATCAAAAAAAAAAAAAAAGGTTCAAAAATGAGCATTCAAAATTTGATGCTAGGGCTACAATGATACACCTATTATTGTTCGAATTTATATAGTACAAGCTACCCTTCCAGACTGCTATCATGGACAAATGGCATCTACAGACAGTGCTCTTTCTAAAGAATAATGGTAGAATTTACCTGAGTTGGTAGCAATATCGAAATAAATGGGTCCTGGCTCAAGGCCTAAACGTCATGACGTCAAATTGTGCGAACGTCTCAGTGACGTTGGTGCTGAGTTAAAATGGGTACAATATCGTTGTTTGTCTTAAAAAAGGTGCTAAATGCAATTATTCAGTTATTGGGTTTGTTACTGACCCACTACAGAAATGTGTGGGGTCAGTCAGATATATGTTGCCTCGCCCCCTATAAATCTTACTGACCCCACATATTATATGCATTTATATATTTTCAACTATGCATATATACTGTCGAATATGCACACTTATGTATTTTATGTATAAATATGCATCAATATTAATTTATGCAGCATTATGTATTGTATATAGAACTGTAGCAATATATTATCAATTATGCATTATTATACATTTCATTTTAAAACCTGTATCAGATTAATTTCAAGCATGCGCTATTTTGTATTTCCTGTATATATACACATGTATTAGTATTTTCCTCATATATACACCTTTGTGTGGATACTCACTCATATATATACCACACACAGGCATACACATATTATTTACAAATATATGCACATAGGATTTTTCTAGGGTATTGTAGGCATTTAGTATGTCTATGAGGAAGTTGTATTAACTGTAAGAATATGTATGGATTAAAAAACATTGAGTGCAACGGTACATGCGCAGTGAAGCAGTCTATCGGGCATTTACACCAAGGTAGTCCACAATCCAGACAGTTTACAGACGTGAATAGTTTTGACCACAGTGGGGCTCAAACTCATGTTTGTGATGGGAAAGTGATTACAAGCCAACAAGCGTTCTGTTAAAAATGAGGTCCAACAAAGCATGTATAATGTATAAACTAATAAAAGTTTGTATCATGTAAAATAATATTGTAACTAATATTGTACCAAGAAAAGCTCAGACAAGTTTGAATATCAGGCATTGTGTGACTCACTCCAACTCCTCTAACCACAAGCCACCTCTCCCACCCTTCCCCGTGTTTTTTTTATGAAGTTATATCGGTCAGTGAAGAAACCTTGTAAAAACATTGAATAATAACAGGTTGGGATTGGATTTCATACCACGGTGTCAAGCACAGATAACTAGTTTTTGCTTATTTACTTTAGTTTGGTAACTTACCATTACATTCCTCTGATTCTGAAAGGCTGGAATTGCATTCAGGTCACGGGGTCAAAATCCCAGGGTACTGTTACTATATATGGTAGCATGTATTCCGCTCTATATATTAAGATCTCACTACACACTTAGCTCCCTTCATGTGACTGTAGGATGATTCTTACACCATAAAAAGTAGGGGTGTGTTCTTCGGTTTGAGATATTTTAATAATTGCCCATGGATATTTTCTTTTCTTGTTGCAGGTGAGAAAACAATAGTGTGAGATTGGATGAACAGCGATTAGACGACACTGACAGCAAAATGTGACACATTTGTGGGTGCTCAAAATGCGTATGAATTTAGGTGCAAACTGTTTAGTGAAAGCCGAAAAGAGTACTTCGATTGCCACCACTCACATTAAAAAAAAACCAAACTGGGCTATGTTCCAGATTTTGTGGATTTTTATGAGCAGCAGTAGCTGTATTTTCCCCAAAAAATACTTTTAGACTGTAAATGCTTGATTCAGAATGGAAAATTGGACTTTACTGCCTATGGACAACACAGTAAAATCGAAGTGTGTTGTGAGACCTTAACAGAATCAATCAGCCAGACGCTTTCAGTAAAGCTTTCATTGACACAGATCAATATTTCTGAGTTTGATGTTTTCAACTGTGTGAAAAAGTTGAATTGAACATTTTATGATGAATTGCAATGAACTTTAGTTGGATTTGGCCATAAATTAGTGATTTTGCACATGAAAATGGACCATACTTTGATCAACATGGATTATTTTGTGTATGCTGTTTGTAGTGAACTCCCAAATCACTTCCGTAATGTCGATATGGATTCCAGGCGATGAAACATCCTGATGAAATGCAATATAAATGTTGTCAGTGCATATTTCAGTGCATACACATGTACATGCAGTATCAACTATTCCGCGAAAGATGGATATTCGATTGTATTTGCCAAAAAATGTTTGTGCTTGCGAGTCGATAAATTGTTTCTGGAAGTTTAGTTCTCGTCTCTGTTGGGTTCAAATGGATACAATGTACCGACACTATGCCAGGGACATGTTCACGGAAAGCAGCTTCATATGACATCTAACAGGTATGTGTTTGTATAGCAAATTATTTATTTCAGCTATTGACAATATTAGAAAAATACCCCACCCACTTATGCAGTGCAACAAATTTCAAAACCGCTGTTCGGTGTGTCTTATTTGTCGAGAATGTTCATCAAATATGTTTATTAACTTAGTCGCTCTTACCTGTTTGCTTTGAAGTTGCGTGACAACCTTTTTCGAACCGCTGTGTCTTTTGGAAAGATTTGTCGTTTTCAGTTGCACATTTGTCGAGACACAAAATTGTTTCATGCTTGGTGTTAGCTGAATGAGGCGTTCCAGCTTTTAGCGTATTCATCTCATTTCTTGTTTTCCATTTGTACGCAGGCAATTTGTTCTCTCGTGATATTTTCTTATGCGCATTTCATACAAATTTTGCATCATGTCAAATAAAAAACATCCAATAAATTGTGTGTCTGTTTATATATAGGAAAAAAAAATCCAGACAAAACTTTAATATGCTGTTACATTCTTCATCGTCTCTTTTTACGTAAATTAAAAAATGGCGTTAAAAGTGTTTTCGGTTCTGAATTCTGATTATAAATGTTATTTTGCACTAAGAAATAAAACTGTGCTAATGTATGTTTGAATAAAAAAAATGTACGCGAATTACATCATTGAAATTCAAGTGAATTTCGCGTCATAATAAAACATTAAATTCTGGTTCTATCATTATTCACGGTAAAGATTGCCTGTGTCGCCTAGATTTTTTTTTCCGCAGATCTGTACTGAATTTATTTTTGGCATGTTACGTGTTATGCTGCATTACGCTCTGATCCGAATGGTCTGCATTCAATTTTCACTGCTTTGAGTAGGTGTACAGTGTCGTCTGGAGAAACACTGCAGTCGGTCGCAAGCAGTTGATCACTGATTTTCATTGACTGACTGACTGACTGACTGTAATTTGAGATGAATTCAACAACTATGTATGAAGTGCATGCAATGCGGTTCAATGCGATTAATTAACAGTTTCGATATAACATGGAATTGACAGACATTTTATGAAATATACCGATTGTTATAATTTCAGATTTTTAAGCTAATCGCTGTTCATGTACATTTGGTAGCGTTATCTGTATTGTGATAATTTCTTGAAAACTCATCTGCATGCCGGTAGTTTTCGGTTGTTTTTCTGCTTTTAGCAAGTTGTGGTGTCATTTAGTGTTTCCTAGTTAACTCCCCTGCTGGTTTTATGTATTTGTTCCCCATTTAAATCACTGTTGGGTATATTTTCTGATTTTTTCCCGACATTTTGTTTTATACAATGGCTAGGTTTTCAAATAGTAATATTTAGCAACATTATTATCAATATTGTAATCATGTGCTAAGTAAAAGCCATTTGATATTTTTATACAGGAAGCTGGTAGAAGATGCAAATTTGAGAGTTGCAGGGAGGGCTTGTTTTATTGGAGCCATGCCTATGATGACATCAACTTGAATGGCCTTTAATGACATTGTAGGACAGGTAATATAATTAACTATTTTTGACTTGAAAATAAGTCTAACCACTACTTCTGTTTTTCAGAAAGCATCATTTAATAAAAAAAAAAATTAAAAAAAAAATCATATATGGGCATAGGTGAACAATTAATAAATTAAGAAACACTGCCTGAAAGACAAACATCACACCTTTTTTATATTATATACATATCCAACACAAATCCTACAGAATTTAAGAACACAATCTCTTAGAATACAAAAGTTACTGAATAATTTCTACTCTTGATACAGATTAAAATTCCTGAATTTTTCGCTCCATGAATATGGCACGAAGCAAACTGATGCATGTTGCATTTTGAGCCGTAAACTCATGTAATTTATGACAAAAGTATCTATAAACTATTTTTTTTGTTAGGTAGTCACCTATAGTTGTTGCGGGTATGATTTTGAAGACATGCACACACATGAGCCCCCCTTGAAGCTTAGTTATTTAGTTGAAAGTACATTAATGTATATCTCTGGCTGTAGGAAGGTTGGTATACGTTAATGTATTTCTCTGGCTGTATGAAGGTTGGTATACATTAATGTATATCTCTGGCTGTAGGAAGGTTGGTATACATTAATGTATATCTCTGGCTGTAGGAAGGTTGGTATACATAATGTATATCTCTGGCTGTAGGAAGGTTGGTATACATTAATGTATATCTTTGCCTGTAGGAAGGTCGGTATACCTTCATGTATATCTCTGGCTGTTTGAAGGTTGGTATACAGTAATTTATATCTCTGGCTGTATGAAGGTTGTTATACATTAATGTGTATCTCTGGCTGTAGGAAGGTCAGTATACCTTCATGTATATCTCTGGTTGTATGAAGGTTGGTACACAGTAATGTATATCTCTGGCTGTATGAAGGTTGGTATACATTAATGTATATCTCTGCCTGTAGGAAGGTCGGTATACGTTCGTGTATATCTCTGGCTGTATGAAGGTTGGTATACAGTAATGTATATCTCTGGCTGTATGAAGGTTGGTATACAGTAATGTATATCTCTGCCTGTAGGAAGGTCGGTATACCTTCATGTTTATCTCTGGCTGCATGAAGGTTGGTATACGGTAATGTATATCTCTGACTGTATGAAGGTTCGTACACATTACTGTATATCTCTGACTGTAGCAAGGTCGGTATACCTTAATGTATATCTCTGGTTGTAAGAAGGTTGGTATACATTAATGTATATCTCTGGCTGTAGGAAGGTCGGTATACATTAATGTATATCTCTGGCTGTAGGAAGGTCGGTATACATTAATGTATATATCTAGCTGTATGAAGGTTGGTATTCATTAATGCATATCTCTGGCTGTAGGAAGGTTGGTATGCATTAATGTATATCTCTGGATGTAGGAAGGTTGGAATACATTTGAAGACACTCTGTAGCATTAGTATGATGATTCATGATAAACCTGATTGTGTTTAATATCGGTAGTATCTTACACGTCCCGAATAATGTACGTCAAGATAAGGATATAGAGTATTCAATGCAAATCAATTTACATATACTAATGTATGTCAAAAGCAGAGGTCACAGCATAATCGTCATTTTCAAACTATGAGGCAGTTACCAACGTGGTGTGTAAAACCCGCATAAATACTCAGTAGGAATGTAATTACCATATCATATGTTTAGATTTTAAATACTGAAACCTGTTTCTGTTTTCACACAATAACGGTACAGTATGTTTACACGTTATATCTAGTTGGTTGGTTGAATATATTTGAAGCTATATATAACTGTCGACTTCTGTAATGTGTTGAGTTATATGTAGTGAATGGCTGGACATGCGCGTATATGAAGTACAATATAACCTGTAATACAGCTAAATAAGTAGGTTTGTAAGCGCGTTACTATTGTCTCGCCGCAGGCGCATAGCTAGCTTTTATGGCAATATCGGTAGACATCCCGATTCGCATGCAATCGTAGGCATTCTGAGTTCAAGCCCCGCTGTGTTTCCTACTGTTTAAGGTCATATATGACACGTGGGTGTCTCGCACTACATAAGCGTATAAGTACTGGAGGTGAAATGATTCAGACGACGTGTGTTTGACATTACAGTTATAGTTAATATACTGATATGATCGAGATAACTTTTGCTGCATTTGTTTCATGGATTAATTACATCTAGTTATTACCGAGTATTTGATCATACACTGGTAAACGTTCATAACTCATTATATATCACTTTGTACCTTACGTATGTTAGGGTCGTACGGTTCTTCGGTATTCTCCGTGCGACAACGGAACAACCTCGCCGATTTCCGTAACCCGGTATTGTCAACAGTTACGTAAATCGATTCATCAATCCCGATTGCGCACCGAGATGTTTCCCAACAGAGTGATGCTGTCGGTCTTAATTTGCATACGCTATTGATGTCATGACTTTGTTACACTTCCACACCGTAAGTTATGTGATACTTGGACCTATAATAATCCAAAACTAAAATAAGGTCAACAATTGCAAAAGCTGCGTTATATTATGTTTTTCCCATAAATACGATTCAGTTACCTGTTTACTGTTTAAAGAATACTGATAAGGAGATTCGTTGGAAGCAACCACACAACCAATCAAGAGAATAAAGTAGCAAACTCGGTTTTATCGAGTCTGTTCATGAGGGGTAATGTATGAAGCAACACCCCAAACGCCCCCTAGCTCCGACTTAAGCGGAGCATACTGGTACGGTTTCAGATAATCACGGTGACAGAAGTATATTATTTGATGGTTATTGAGAACAAAGTATAGTACTTTACACATGGTACAACATACTGAACTGTTAAATATCTACAGATTATGCACCGCGTATACAGTCGTACATGTAAACACTATCGAACACCATACATCATTATGTATTCCTAATGTGTTATTTACTATTTTCAAACTTATATAAAATACATTGTTGGATTTTACTTTTAAAAGTATCATTATACCGAGATTTGTTTAGACTAGTCGGGCTATCCTATTCTTGGAACATTGAAATGGTAGAGAAGTGGCGAACTTAACCAAAACACAAAACCATATGTCAAGTCATTCACATTGTACTACTGCTGGTAGGACACGCTGCTATCGGCGAGATGTGTGTAGTTCTATTTGGTGTCGAGACATTAATCAAAAACCTGAATGTAACACATGAATGTAATTAACGAAGTACGAGAAGTAGGTCAAAGCATACCTTTGGTAGGAATATACTGCTGTCGTGGATATGTAAGCGTGTGTGAAGTTTGAACGCTTTAGAGTTTCTGGGAAGTGGAGTTGCATGTCAAACTTAAATGAAAACGAAATTGCCAACAATTTATTACAAAACAACAATTAACAAAAGCGCCATCTAACGGGGCAATATATACGCCCGCTTTCTAAAGTTGTTATGCTAAAAGCATTTCCTAGGCGATAGGTCAATGTAACCCTTACCGTTGACATTTTAACAAAAACAATTTGTTTAACCAAGAGCATTATTTGTATAAAGTTTCAAGACTGCAGATCAAATATCGTGAATAACAGCTGGGAAGGACCTTGATATCTGACCTACTAAGCTATGACTTAATAGAGGTTGTTGTTTTAACTTGGGTCCTATTTTTTCAATAATTGTAATTCTAATAGTTACAAGTTTCAAAGAGGATTCAGTCATTGTCAGTTCAATGTGACCTAGACGACTTACTGAACCTAAAAGTAATAGGCTTCCTCCTCTAACCAAGTGCAATGCACCTATGAAGTTTAACAAGTGTGGGTATCATATCTCCGGGATTGTCATTTGGAATGTTTATGTCCATATGAAGACATGTGTGACCTTTACCTTCGAACCACTAAGCCTTAAAGTGATAGGGTTTCTCCTCTCACCAAGGGTAATGTATCTACAAAGTTTCATTAGTGTGGGTATTATACTCCTGGAGTTATCACTTTGAATATGAATTGAATTGGGGTTTTAAGGCGCACCAACACATTACAGGTTATATGGCGCCTAACATGCATGAACATGCCAAGCTCATCTTCCATGTACATCGAGATAAAATATGGAAAATGGGCCTAGAACCTTCTCACCCTGAACTGCAGAGTTGCTGCAAATTCTATCGTAAAAACTCCATTTACGCTGGAGCCACGTTTATTGTTTCACTTTATTTATGAACTGGTGACCTTGACTTTTGACCTAGTGACCCCAAAAGCAAAAGGATTTCGCCTCTGACTAAACGTAATGCATCTATGAAGTTTCATGAGTGCAAGGGTTATAGTTGCACAGTTATTTGGCGGAATGTGTATTTACATATAAGGTCATAAAAGGTCATGATGTCCTTGATATTTGGCCTACTGACCCCAAAGACAATATACGGTTTTCTCTTGCCAATGCCAATGCACATACGAGGTGGGGTGTTATGGTTTTGATGTTATCGCGCAGAATACATATTACAACATTAGGTCATAGCGACCTTGACCATTGCCCTGCTAACTCCAATGAAATACAATATTTTCTCTTACCAAGGGCAATGTACTCATGAAGTGTCTTAGTGTAGGTGTTATGGTTTTGAAATTATCCCACAAAATGAATATTTCCATATAATGTCACGGTGACCTTGACCTTTGACCAAATGACACAAAATCAATAGGGTTCCTCCTCTCTCCAAAGTAACTTATCAAGTTCTTCAGTGTGGGTGTTATAGTTTCGAAGTTATCGCGAAGAATGGCTATTTCAATATAAGGTCATGGTCACCTTGACTTTTGTCCAACTGAACCATAATCAATAGAGTTCCTTCTCTCACCAAAGGCAATGCACCTATGAAGTTTCATAAGTGTTGGTTTTACGATTTCGAAGTTATCAGATGGAATGCCTATTTCCATATAAGGTCATGGTGACCTTGACCTTTGAACTATTGGCCCCAAAAAACTATAGGATTCCTTTCACGTAGGGCAATGTGTTTATGAGGGAAGGTGTTAGGATTTTGAAATGATTGTGTGGAATGCATGATTCAATATAAGGTCTCTGTGACCTTGACATTTGACCTAATGGTCCCAAAAACAATAGGGTACCTCCTATCAACTACGGCAATGTGCCTATGCAGTTTTATGAGTAGGTGTTACGGTTTTGAATTTATTGTGTGGAATGCATATTTTCAATATATGGTCAGTATGACCTGGACCTTTGACCTACTGAGCCCAAAAGAATGTGGGTGCCTGCTTTCAACAAGGCCGAAGAACCTATGCAGTTTTATGAGTTTAGATGTTACGGTTTTGAAGTTACCATGTGGAATTCATAAAAGGTCAGTAACCTTGACATTTGACCCCAAAAGCAATAGGGTTCCCGCTTGACTGGCGGACGGAAGAACGGACGGACAGACAGACAGGCAGACAACCCCATACCATAATACGTCACGTGTTTTAAACGGGCGTATAAAAAATTGTCACAGGATGACCTTAGTGGTTGGGCTAACTCAGGAAAGAATCAATGACGGTGAATGCATTTACATAAGTTTAATGCAACTTTTAAAATATGTTTAATATATATACAATGATCTAAAAAAACAAGCGAATACACAAATGAACTATGAAAAGAATGTTCTCCTGAACGTTTAAGACGTTCTTAGTATTGCTATAAATACTGAATGTCTAAGACACTAAAGTGTTGTTAAAGCTATAACAATGTTGATCTAGCGCGATAACTGTGATGCGCGAGAGCTCATGAAGATGATGATGCGCGAATTCAATGGATGATTGTCATCAAATGCCTTCTGTAAGGGTTGATGACGCGATGCAATGATAGTTAATCTCCACTGAGATTGTGAATGATATTCCTCCAGTGAGGACTGGTAACGGGCCCACCTTGTGTCCCGGGGGTTGTCGTTAGTAAAACCTGGCTGCGCAGGTACGGGGACCGTCTCCACCGCTTGTAACGTTAGTCGTGGAAGCTTAGCTCCACTCCTGGATATCCAAACCTAGATGGCTTACTCCAACCCTGGATGGCTTATATCCTGGATGGCTTATATCCTGGATGGCTTAGGCTGTAATTATACATACGTTTTAGATGTCGGTTGACAAACATAACAATCTTGCATAATTATCATTACCCAAACCAATCATTATTCAATCAATATATGTAAGCTGTACTAATGATGAGTAGCAATGTATACATATTCTACAACGCCATGTATACGCTATGTACGTCGCTGTTAATCAATGCCCCTAATACATGTAATATAAACATGATCAAATTACTCATATATTACACTCACTGAGTTATGCATGCACGCATTTATTCTTGTCACTCATCTCATTGTTAACTAATGTTAACAATCGTGTATTACAATCACCGAGTTATACGCCAACGTTAACTAATGCACCTATTATCCACTGTTATCAAATTAATATTGTTTTACAATTAATGATCAATTACAATAATTACATCTAATAAAGTAACTTCAAAATCATATGCTAGTCTAAAGTTATGTTTGAGAAACATCAATGCTAACCGGATGTCGTAACCGCCAAACAAGATGGCGCCGCCCACTGAATACAAATATACGATAAAAGTTTGATAAAACTACTAACCACATGTTGCCTGTGAAATTTGCCGTCCAATCTCTGTTCCAACAAAGTACTATCGATTATCCCGGCGATAGCTAGAAGACAATGGGTTTTATAGCAAACATTACGCCCAAATCATTATTTCCCCCGTTCAGTCCGTGACAAACGTGGCTAAATCTACAGTATTGAATCTACACGACAGGCCCCTTATACAATTTTGCCGTTTAAGGAAAATATACCTATACGTTTACATGCATTAGCACAAAACTAAACTTATGACACGGCCTCTCTGGCGGCCACTTAAAATGTGCACGCTTTTACGTGTTACATGAATAGATCATGAATATTGTGAAATTGTTTCAACTCGAACAATAGATTTTGGGTGTAACCGATACAAGAGCTTTATACGACCAGTACGCTCTACCCGTGACATTTTGTGACAACATCTCCCCACTCAAAGAAAGTGCTACACTTTTAAAATTCAACAAAATGATAATATTTACACGTTAAGAAACTATTAATTCTTCTGAGCAAACGAGCGACAAAACGTACAAGCTGATCGCTCAATCGCTTGAGTATGTTATCTATTACCACTGCAGTTATAACCTAACTATAATATGTAATTACAATTTCAACACTATTCTACAATTGTACACTACCCTGTCGTAACATATACTACTATTGTACAATACACTGCAATACACTATTGTATTAAACCGGTCATTATGTGCGGCGACTTAAATAGTCTGCCCCAATATTGTCCTTTCCACGGTCTATTACACCGACTTTACGGTTACTAATAACACTATTTCCTGTCACTACAAGAACTCCAACTTTACACATCGCATCCATCGCATTACCAGTATACTGTTTGCGAAATGGAGTAGGGTCTCTCGTTTCCCTAATCGGCTTTGCTAAAGTGTGCTTAAAGCTACACTGCACTACATCTGTTGGTCTCGACTTATCGGACCGAACAGTACTACACTCAGAGTCTAAACGACTTACCTCTCGTTTCTCTGCTACACTAAGCATGCCCGACATGTCTACATCGGCTGCTGTTTCCTTACCTACACTAGTGGGAAAATACATGGGACTAGTGTCCTCACTACTGTCTTCCTCACTATCCTCAATAACTGCAACATTAACTACGGTTAACACCCCTTGTTGCCCATTATCGGTTCTACTGATATACTCTTTCAGCATATTCGCATGAAAGGTCTTTAACTTTCCGTTTATCTCGATACGGTAATCCATAGTGTTCACTATCCCTCTAACGTAAAACGGACCTTTCCATTGTAATAACAACTTGTTATTGTCGGTCGGGAGTAACAGTAACACCTGGTCATCTATCTTAAACTTCCTAGCTCTAGCTTTCTGGTCATAGTACCGTTTGTACTTGGTACTTGCCTTAACTAACTGACTTTGAGCTATCTTACAAGTCTCCTCTAGTTTCTCCTTCAGATCTAAAACATACTGATATGTAGTCTTAACCTCATCACTATCTACTTCACCTGCCCACATCTCTCTAAGAATCCTCATGGGACCTCTAACTGACCTACCGTACAATAACTCAAACGGAGAAAATCCTAAACTCTCTTGTGGAACCTCTCTAAATGCAAACAATAAAGCATTGAGATACTTGTCCCAATCTTTGGGTCTCTCGGTACACATACGCCGTAACATTTGCTTTAACGTCCCGTTAAATCGTTCGACTAACCCGTTACACATAGGGTGATATGGTGTTGTCATGATTTGACGCAAAGACAATAACCTGCTTACTTCAGCCATAAGTTCTGACGTAAACTGTGACCCACAATCAGTCAGCATTTCCTCTGGTACACCTAGCCTACTGAACATATCAACTAATGCCTCAGCTACTCTCTCAGTTTCAATTGAGGGCAATGCTACTGCCTCCGGATACCTAGTTGCATAGTCTACCATGGTTAAAATGTACCTATTTTTCCTATCCGACACTGGAAAAATTGGTCCAACTATGTCTACGGCTACCCTCTTAAATGGTGTATCTATCAGTGGCATCTGACCTAAATGTACTTTGGTCACTCGACCTTTTGGTACTGTCCTTTGGCATACATCGCAGGACCTACAATACCTAGTTACATCTCCACTAACGCCTGGCCAATAAAATTCTGCCAATACTCTATCTGACGTTTTCTTTACGCCTAAATGACCTCCCATAATCGACTCATGAGCTACCTTAAGCACTGTCGTTCTATACTGGGTAGGAACCACTAATTGGTGAAACTGTCTACTACCACTATCTTCAAATTCTCTGTACAATAACCTATTCTTATGTACAAACTTACAACTACCGGACCCTTTACACTTCTTCACTACACCATCCTTGGCCTTCACCTTACAAGGACCTAATGACTCGTCTTGAGTTTGTGCTTCTATAAACTCCGCTTTGGATATGTCACCTACGGCTGCAGGAACCTTTAATTTTCTATAAGCCTGAGCTTGCTTCTGAACCTGCGCTCTAGTCTCTACGGCATTACTTATGCTACTTCTAAAATCGGACATTACCGGAAGTACTGAACCTTCTATGTTCCCCATCGTTAAATCATACATCGGGTCGTCCATACATAGTGCCTCTGTAGTCCCTTTAAAGAAAGGTGTATCTACCTCTATTCTCGCTATTGGCACGTGCTCTACCGACTTATTTAACAACATACACGGTGACTGTTTACCTACCAACTGGTCATCCGTAACTAAACTACGCCTAACTACCACACCTGTACAACCTGTATCCCTCATTACAATTACGTCCGTGCCATTCACTCTACCATCTGCCGTTGGAAGATTTGCATACGGAAAGAGACATGTTCCGATCTTCGTCATTACACCATCCGCTTTAACACAACAGCTACTACTCTCGGTTTTAATAACCGGACTATTACTACCTCTGCCTCTACCTCGGTTTTGACCACCTCTACCTCTACCGAAATTCCATGGGTTGTTAAAACCTTGGTTCTGATTCCCTACATTGTTGTCCACTCTACTATTTTCACTGAAATTGTCTACGACAGCGGACACTTTCACCGCTTTCCTACACTCATGTGAAGCATGATTCCCATTACAGTGACGACAACGAATAAAAGGTCTACCTATGTTACCACTATTGCTACCTCCTCTAGCACCCATCGAACTACCACCACCTCTATAGTTTCCACTCTGGCCTTTCTGTTTATGATCGTCCCCTTGCCTATCTCTAAAAGTTCTGTCTTTCGACACTACATTATGAGCTCCACCTCTAGCCTCGGCAAACTGATCTGCTTGTGTTGCCATTTCTCCTACACTAGTAAGTTTTCTTTCTTTAAGAAATAAGAACAGATCTCTACTACAAACATTGAATAGCTGGTCACGCAACAAGAAATCTATGAGGCCCTGATAAGTCTGCGCTACCTTCCCTAACTCTAACCACCTATCTAAGTAATTTCTAGATCTACTAATGAACTGAATAAATGACTCGCCTTTCTCAGGCAAGCAAGCTCTAAACCGCTTTCTAAAACCTTCTTCAGTTAACTCAAATCTCTTTAAAAGAGCATCCTTTAACTTGTCATAGTCAAGAGCATCTAAACTAGGTAATCTAGAAAATACATCTAAGGCCTTGCCTCTCAATAACGCACTTAAATGAACTGCCCACTTATCTTTGGTCCATTCCTGTAACTCAGCATAACGTTCGAACCGTAACAAGTAACTGTCCATGTTATCTTTGTCAGCATCAAAGTATGGTAACTTCGAACCTTTTAACTTCCCAGAATAACTATCTTTCCCTTCAGTTTTACTTTCCTTACTATGTGTCTTAGCTGCTTCCAACTCTAAAGCTAACTTATGATCAAACTCTTTTTGCTCCCTTTCCATTATCATCTTAGCCTTAGCTAGTCTACCATCTGTTTCGAACCTCTCATGTTCTAACTCTTGCTTCTCCCTTACTATTCTACTTTCTAATTCTACCTTCTCTTTAGCTAATCTACCTTCTAATTCTAGCTTCTCTTTATCAGCGTCTAGCTTCTCTTTAGCTAACCTACTTTCTAATTCTAGCTTCTCTTTATCAGCGTCTAGCTTCTCTTTAGCTAACCTACTTTCTAATTCTAGCTTCTCTTTCGCTAATCTACTTTCGAATTCTAACCTATCTTTCTCTTCATCCCTTTCCCGCTTTGCTAATTCTCTTTCCTTAAGTCTAAATTCCCTTTCCCTAGCCTGTTCGTCTTTAACAAAGGTTCTAAGCTCCTCTCCAGCATACCCTAACTCCTTACCCATTTCCGTAAGATCCTTTATGGACGTCATGTCTATAGACATTGTGAACTACACACTACGATAATTACAATACACACGTCACTAATAATTCTACTCAACTAACTACTAATGGTAAGTCACTGTGTCCTCAGTAAATACCTGGGCATCATCATAGGACAAGTTACATACACATTTGTACTAGCGCTAACTCCTAACGGTTATGTATAGATATTATCTAGCTTCCACAAAACATATACACTACATAAAATATCTATATTTGATATTGGACATAACCTTAAACAATCATAGAAATGTGCATAACATGTACATGTATATTTACTTCTCCCATCAATATAAGTATACTCGAGTGTCACAACATGAGTAGAACGTCTTGTTCGCCAGCCTAATTGGATACTATGTGTAAATCAAGGGAGGTAAAACAAACACCCAAATTATTGAGCAAAAGTGCCTGAGACCCACTCGTGTAGACCACTGCGACCTCGCGCCAAGGAAAGAACGGACAAAACAACAGTTTGGACTCACCCTACCCTTGTCGTGTCTTGACTTGTCTTCCAAGCTGTGGCCGTGATCGTCGACAGTCGCCTTGATGGATCAGAGGGTGGTACACAATTCTAAAATAATAAGTAGAGATTTAGTATATCATAATAAAGATCACTTATTGATTCTTTCCCTCCGTAGTCGCCCAAAATCCCACTACTCTGAAACCAGTTGTCACAGGATGACCTTAGTGGTTGGGCTAACTCAGGAAAGAATCAATGACGGTGAATGCATTTACATAAGTTTAATGCAACTTTTAAAATATGTTTAATATATATACAATGATCTAAAAAAACAAGCGAATACACAAATGAACTATGAAAAGAATGTTCTCCTGAACGTTTAAGACGTTCTTAGTATTGCTATAAATACTGAATGTCTAAGACACTAAAGTGTTGTTAAAGCTATAACAATGTTGATCTAGCGCGATAACTGTGATGCGCGAGAGCTCATGAAGATGATGATGCGCGAATTCAATGGATGATTGTCATCAAATGCCTTCTGTAAGGGTTGATGACGCGATGCAATGATAGTTAATCTCCACTGAGATTGTGAATGATATTCCTCCAGTGAGGACTGGTAACGGGCCCACCTTGTGTCCCGGGGGTTGTCGTTAGTAAAACCTGGCTGCGCAGGTACGGGGACCGTCTCCACCGCTTGTAACGTTAGTCGTGGAAGCTTAGCTCCACTCCTGGATATCCAAACCTAGATGGCTTACTCCAACCCTGGATGGCTTATATCCTGGATGGCTTAGGCTGTAATTATACATACGTTTTAGATGTCGGTTGACAAACATAACAATCTTGCATAATTATCATTACCCAAACCAATCATTATTCAATCAATATATGTAAGCTGTACTAATGATGAGTAGCAATGTATACATATTCTACAACGCCATGTATACGCTATGTACGTCGCTGTTAATCAATGCCCCTAATACATGTAATATAAACATGATCAAATTACTCATATATTACACTCACTGAGTTATGCATGCACGCATTTATTCTTGTCACTCATCTCATTGTTAACTAATGTTAACAATCGTGTATTACAATCACCGAGTTATACGCCAACGTTAACTAATGCACCTATTATCCACTGTTATCAAATTAATATTGTTTTACAATTAATGATCAATTACAATAATTACATCTAATAAAGTAACTTCAAAATCATATGCTAGTCTAAAGTTATGTTTGAGAAACATCAATGCTAACCGGATGTCGTAACCGCCAAACAAGATGGCGCCGCCCACTGAATACAAATATACGATAAAAGTTTGATAAAACTACTAACCACATGTTGCCTGTGAAATTTGCCGTCCAATCTCTGTTCCAACAAAGTACTATCGATTATCCCGGCGATAGCTAGAAGACAATGGGTTTTATAGCAAACATTACGCCCAAATCATTATTTCCCCCGTTCAGTCCGTGACAAACGTGGCTAAATCTACAGTATTGAATCTACACGACAGGCCCCTTATACAATTTTGCCGTTTAAGGAAAATATACCTATACGTTTACATGCATTAGCACAAAACTAAACTTATGACACGGCCTCTCTGGCGGCCACTTAAAATGTGCACGCTTTTACGTGTTACATGAATAGATCATGAATATTGTGAAATTGTTTCAACTCGAACAATAGATTTTGGGTGTAACCGATACAAGAGCTTTATACGACCAGTACGCTCTACCCGTGACATTTTGTGACAAAAATACAAACAATTTATTACAAAACAACAATTCAAAAGTACAAACAAATAATTATTAAAAAGTATCTAAAATCGGAAGGAAAAAACAGAAAACATGAACTGGAAACACATTCATAACACTTTACAGTATAAATGAACTCAAAAAAACGCCTCAAGGAGCATTTTGTTTTGTAATTGCCTATATACAAATGTCGTATGTTTGTATGATGACGTGGGTATATGCTGACCCTGTCTTCTCTGTAAGGCACCGTACAACGGAACTACCGCGTCGATTGTCTTAATTTGGTATTTGTGACGGTTATGGAAATCGACGAGGCAATTCTGGCCCACACCTTGCTAAATGGAAAAGATCGAAATTCATTTGCATAAAAATGTATTACACTAGTGACTGTATTAAATATATCATGGCTTTATAACACTCCGACGTCATGTTATTCGATAAATGTGTCTAAAGAAGTAATTAAACTAACACTCGTTTGAAATATGAAATTATTTACAATATTATTAATAATAAATACTGTTGTATATCTGTGTTTCGTCACTTGTTAGCTTGCATGACCATACATAACATACTGAATATCCAGATCGAGTACGCGTCATTCATTCCAGATGGACGGTCATAAGACTGGCTGCATAACATACTGAATAATCAAACAGGTATTCAACACTGAAAACGTGTCGTTCATTCCTGATGGAAGCTCAAGAGACTGGCTGCATAACATACGTCAAGCATGTTACCTTTTAAATTATCGGCATATAAACTGCCACATCAGTACTGATCCTCTCCAAGTAGGATATATAAATCCGGATTTAAACTAGACATAGTATGTTTCCAACACTGTGTATATCAGTCATCAGAAATGGAGTTTCTGAACCAGCCGGGATTTCACTTTGAGTATATTACAGTTTCTGACATCTCACGTACCAACCTAGTCCAACAAATGACTATACTATCATTTGTATCGGGTTGTATATAAAAATAGTATGGGTGGTTCCCACACAGGGTATGTTATATGTATCGGGATGACAGTTCAATCAAATAGTTTGTCATGTATGTATGAACAGTGGACATTGTACGTCTACTCGACGGGAGTTACATATGGTGTTGTAAAGTTTACTTCATCTCATAGAATAATACGGGTATATGAAATCAGTTAACTGGACAAATACTTTGATCCACAGACTACTCTTACATGTTACCTCTCCTTCATTAGTCTTCACGGATATTTTAAAGATCAGTATGTTAAATACTTTGCCATACACACATGTCTTTAATATATGTATAGTACTTATATACGTCATGGCTGTCCATATGATTCACTTGACCTAAGTGGTTGTTCAGATGCACGGATGCACACGTCTTTAAAGATGCAGCGAATGACTTAATTCTGACTAAATTCTGCAATGCGCTAGCTTCAACTATCTGGTGTCTCGTATGCATGCATACCCATGTGTTTGTTAAGCTTGCTAGACATGGTAAATCGTTTACTGCACACGCTACACTTATATGGTGTCTCGCCAGTATGTACGTGCAGATGACTTTTAAGCGTATCTGACCTGGTAAATCCTTTACTGCATAAGCTGCACTTATATGGTGTCTCACCTGTATGTATGCGCATATGCCTGTTAAGATGGCCTGACACGGTAAATGCTTTACTGCACACGCTACAGTTATACGGTTTTTCACCTGTATGTATAAGCATATGACTGTTAAGATGGCCTGACAGGGTAAATCCTTTACTGCACACGCTACAGTTATACGGTTTTTCACCTGTATGTATAAGCATATGCCTGTTAAGATTGCTTGACTGAGTGAATCCTTTACTGCACACGCTACACGTATAAGGTGTCTGACCTGTATGCATGCGCATATGCCTGTTAAGATCGCCGAACACCGTAAATCCTTTACTGCACACGCTACAGTTATATGGTTTCTCACCTGTATGTATGCGCATATGACTGTTACGATTGCATGACTTGGTAAATCCTTTGCTGCACACGCTACACTTATAAGGTGTCTGACCTGTATGTATGCGCATATGACTGTTAAGATCGCCTGACTGGGTGTATCCTTTACTGCACACACTACACTTGTATTGTTTCTCACCTGTATGTATGCGCCGCCTATGACTGTTAAGATCGCCTGACTGGGTAAATCCTTTACTGCACACGCTACACTTGTATGGTTTCTCACCAGTATGTATGCGCATATGCCTGTTAAGATTGCCTGACGTGGTAAATCCTTTAGTGCACATCGTGCACTGGAGATGTGCACTGGAACGTCAACCGCCCTGTATCCATGTTTATTGGATGACGACTTTGCCTATTGTTGTGTTGTCGTAATGCGGTTTCTGAAACAAAATAATATGCATACTCAAATTGATATTATGTAATAGTTCAGTTTAATGTGTATGACATAATTAATATCGTCTGCGTGAAACAAGCACATCGATGGAACCGATGGCTTGTTTGATTGAAGTTACATGAAGTTCTATCAGTTGACATAAAGTATACAGTTAAAACTGTACAGAATAAAAAATGTATGTAGATCTTCTCATATATGGAATTCAAAAGCAATGACATACAGCTGCGTACCCATTGCAATCCCAGTCATTTTCTTAGTTATGCCCCGAACACAAATTGTAATTATGAGAATATAATTACAAAGGGTAATAGTTATAGTTCTTGTTTTCTGCACATTCTCTCATTGCACTCCATCATTGTGTGAAGTCCAGGCCTGCCAAAACTGTTTAACACAAAATCCTGAGATTTTTAAAATTTAAGATTTAAAGCAAACATTTTTAAATAGAAATTTGGAGCGCGCAACATGATTTTCGCACTTATTTTTTTAATTCTCAGACTTCATTTTCACACTTTGTTTATAAAGCACAAATTTAAATTATAGAAAATAATAGATTAGCATACTTCAACAAAAATAGTTTGAAGGGACGACGCATTATTCGATTAGAAAAACTTGGTTAAATTTCTGCCACAACTGTTTTTTTATGGAAGTGCACTTACCTTATTACACACATGCCTGCTAAATGCAAATACAGTCTTCATAACTTTAAAACAAATTATAGTCATCGTAGCTGTTATAGTGATACAACACCTAAGGATTTGCTAGTTCCTCACACTTGCTATTTCAATTAGCTAGACAAATTAAAGAAACCACAGATATGCACATGTCGTTAGGTCACTGAAGGAACTAATGATATCCTTAGGTGTGAATCTTATATTCAGGCAGTGCTGAATTCGACACTTGTAAATACTCCCTGACTAGGGAGCGTAAGAGGACAAATTCGGGAAATAGCTGATGAACTGTGAAAATATAGCTGTTATATTATGAACATTATTTTTTAGTGAAAAATCCGGAGATTGTACACTTACAATTCGGAGATACGGAAAGCAACTGAAAAATCCTGAGTTTGGCAGGCCTGGTGGTAGTTCCTGGGCTATGCTCCGGACAAGAATTATAAGTATAAACTTACAAAGGGCATGACTCTATTTTGAATGAAGATAGAGCTATGAGTCTCAAGTATCATTAAGTGAAGTTTCACTGCAGTACCATAAGTAGTTTATGGGTTATGCTCCGCTCCGGACAAGAATTATACGTATAAAATTACACAAGGTATTAAAGAGGCTCTACCTATATCTTTTTGTCCACCAATTGATATAAACCTTACTTAATTATAAAGAGGACTATGAAAAAGGTAAATGGCAATAATATCACCCAATGTAATATCCGTTTTGATGGGGAAAAACAGGATTGAAAAGATCGGATTTTTGAAATTGTATTCGTAATTGTTTTAGACAAGCCGATTGCGGAGATTTTCCGATCTTATTCGTTTACAATCGGAACTAACTCGTCTGATTAGCGAAGAGTTTCGATCGATTCGTTTGCTATCGGAACTGCGCCGAATAGTTTGTAATCGCATTGCGCATGTCCGAGAAAATCGTAAAAACTCGTAGTTCTCCGGCAGGAATAAACGGCTGGGCAGCATTTTATTCAAGATATTGTTTTGATCATAATTAATAATTTACAGAACTGGAATACGAACCATGTTTCTTCTTAGAATACTCATAAAATAGCTTTGTATACATATAAATGCAGTAATATTGAGTATTTAATATTTTACATTAAAAATCGCGTAGATATAGGTAGTGCCTCTTTAACTCTAATTTGATAAGAATTATGCTGGTTATGCATAGCACTTCCTCGCCCAGATATCGATGTTTGAAGTTGTATTGCAGTCCCATAAGTAATTCTAGAGTTATGCTCCGGACAAGATCTCTGGACGGACGGACAAAGCGGCAATGATATGTGGGGCAATGATATGTTTCCTCCAAACACGCATAGGAGTCAATGCGATAATAAGAGTAAAACGAGCTCCCGGATGCATATACATGTATATCCGCCCCTCCCCCAGTGGCGGCTCTGGAATCCAATCCAACATTATGATTATAGTAACAGTGACCATGACCCGAGCAAGTAATCTAAAATGTTCTGACGATATCACAACACAGTTGAACACACATTTGTCTCTCAAGTTAATAGCTTTAAAGACACTGAGTGGAAACCATCTTCCAACTTATAGAAACAGTTATGTTAGACCTTAAACGAAAATTAACTTAATGAACTATTTGAGCTTGACTAAAGCAACCTTGGAGAGAAATGGTATCAAAGGATCTTGTAATCCATCTTTAATCCAAGATGTTTTTACCTGAAGATTGGTTTCTTTTTCATATACTAGAGACACTAGTAACCTTGACCAGAGTAACCTGTAATGCAATACCAAGCCTCATATCCATATGTTTAGGAACATGTCTGACATGTCCTCTTCTTACATTTCTATCACTATATATTGTTTTTTTCTATCTATAGTAACGCTAACACTGACCTTGACCAAATGAAATGATAATCGATCAAAATCCACCTACCTTTCCTGGGTAGAACCAGTACTGTACCCCATACGCCTTCCGGATGAATCGACACGTCCTCACTTACAAGTCGAGTTCCCCGTGAGATTCGAACCCGCAGCAGTGCGAGGCATAGGTTTACAACGTAACGTCGTTAACCATTCGGCCACGGAGACGCATTTAAACCGACCTGTAAGGTTAGCCTCTACTCTACTGACATGTACTCAGTACGTTTAAAAACGTAACAGGTTTGATTTTCGATTATTTTCAGTCCGCTGTTATTTTGTTTTTCAAATCTAGATTATCTTTTAAGTTAGAACACATGTGTCTTTGTCCCAACGGTCAACATGGCGACAAATAGTTGCGTAAGATTTGATCTGCTTCTCTCAGTTAAAACACATTTTGCACGACTATCTTTAACATCTCTAACAATTCAAATGTACCGAGTGTACTACGAAATAACAATGTAATACTTGTAAACCACCACGTGCTAAAGATGGAAGTGTTAAAGAGATATAATAAATAATGAAAAGGACATCCTTTGGAAGCAACAAACGCGAACACGAGATAAAAGTAGCAGACTCGGTTTTATTGAGTCTGTTCATGAGAGGTATAAACGTCATATTCACATAGCGTTTCAAATACAGACACTCGGCTATGTCTTGTCTTTATTTTGAATTTATTTAGATATCTACGGGTAACTATAATAAATGGTAGGGACAAAAGTCAAAATGTAATCATCAAATACGTTAAGTTGTAAAAGTTTTGCACTCATGGCACTTCTCGGGATACAATGAAATTAGGTAAACATTCATGCAAAACACACTATTAAATCATTCACACGGATAGAGGACAATACTTTCAGATATGTTTCTATCGTATAGCTGAAAGGGCAAAGTCTTAATCAAATGAATTTTTGTATTGATTTTTACAACACAAATAATTATCAGATCAGTCTCAAATTTCACCAGCAATGCTGTACACTTTAAGACTTATAGAAAAAACGTTATATCATTTCAATCCAATAATCATATACATTTTTTTTCAGTCAAAATGGAGAGAACTGTAATTTATTTGTAACAACGTGTGATTCCATTCTTTTGCATGTGTTGCGAGCATATGGAAGAATCTTCCTCAAATCGAAATCGACTGAAAAAACAATAATTTCACGAAATGTAACTCTTGGTGATAGTTTAGTACTGATTTATCTCCCGCAGATATCGATAAAGCCGCCTCGTGCGTTATTTAATTTAGCGTGTCGGCAGTCACACTTGCACACTTTATGGGGGCCATAAAACATCGGGAATCATTATTTATCTACAGTGACCATATGGAGTGAAACTATAAATGCACTTTTTTTTAAGTGTATTTTTATGGAAATGGCATTATAATAGTGAGCAATTCTATAAAAAGCTGTTTAAAAGTTAAAAATACCATCATTTTTGATATAACAAAAGTTTCGTTCTGACTCCTGTTTTTCCTAAAATGGAAATACCATCATTGGACAGAGAAATACATGTGTAATGGGTTTATGCATGAATAAAACATTTATGCATACAACTCTTCATGATATATATTTCTCCGCGTCGTCTGCTTAATGTGATTATCGCAAACAACAACAACAACAATTAATAATTTAAAAAAATGCTATCTTTGCTTGTAAAACAGACCATCTATAACTAGTGTCATTAACAAAAAAAATATATCAAAATAAATATTAGTGTTTCACCTATTTAGAACCGTTTGCACCTAAGGCTTCAGTTTCGTCATTATGCGATATATTTACAATTAAAAAACACATGTTCGACATATTTTAAGAATTTTATATAGAACATATAAGGACACTAGATGGTGTATTTAAACTCGAAAACAGACCAAGATCCTTTTAACATAAAAATATGAAACTTATATCAAAATAAAGATAATAAATTGTATTTTAAGAAACCGTTTGCACCTAAGCGATCATATTTATAGAATTTCTAATATTAAACAATAATGAAATTTCCCCCTATACGCTCCATGTAAAAATCTGGCGACTTATCCATATGGAAAAAAACGATATTTAATTCTATCGATAGTGTTACATAACTGCAATAACATATTATTAAAGTGAACAATCTATAAAGTTCATACCATGTCGTTGATTGTATGCGTAACCGTTTATATTTTGATACGATCAATTTTCAAATTAACATTCTCCAAATGTAACACCAATCATCAATTATTTCTGATTGACGAACATGAACAGCTATAGACTATTAAGTTGTAAATGGCGAAATGTATACTAAGGGAGATAACTACGTTAATTTATGAACGTAAAATAACAGTTAACTGCACTTTAACGATACCTGAAAAGGGTTCTATGGCTCCTACAAAAAAAAGACCGTCCCATGCCACTCTCTCCATTTAAATCGAGATAAAATCATATGCTTCAAGAAAATAAACTGTCTTCGTTGTTACATTAACTTTTATTTGTGTGCCTATGTTTGTAGCATGCTTGGTGATTGAATTGTTTGACTTTTGTGATTGCACTGTTTTAATTCCAAACTAAATAAGCATTTGATTTATCATCCGTACTACCACTAAAGGTTTTAACGAGCTTTTCTAAGTATTTGATTTTTCTCGTAATCATCTATCAAGAACAAATGAGACTTTTATGTTTGCCCCAGGAAGATCATAGGGTGCACCAGAAGTTTCAAAACGGCAAGAACAAAGCAGACACTTTCATGTTTGCCCCAGGAAGATTATGGGTCAGGGGTGTGTGAAATATCAAAATAGTTTTATAATTGTAGCCACAATTAGTTATTGTAATTTGGCTCGGCCGAGGACACCAACCACTGCGCTAGTATATGTTACCGCAACCCGGCGAGTGACCTATTATGGCATAAAATCCCTTGAAAGTTAAAAATGTTTTAAATATTTATTAACATATGTACATTATAAATGTTTTGTCTGATCGTTCCTCCCGTTGGGTCATTTACTGAAATGTTTCAAATATGTTGCATATAAAAAGTTATAAAAACTGATAAAGATGCCGATTACTGTTTGTCAGGCATCAGTTTTCAGCATCCGAAATCTCTCAGTTGTCTAGAGACCTTCGTCTGAGGAAGGGTGTTTGTCAGGCACCGGTCCTCGGCATCCGAAATCTCTCAGTTGTCTAGAGACCTTCGTCTGAGGCAGGGTGTTTGTCAAGCACCAGTCCTCAGCATCCGAAATATCTCAGCTGTCTAGAGACCTTCGTCTGAGGAAGGGTGTTTGTCAGGCACCAGTCTTCAGCATCCGAAATCTCTCAGTTGTCTAGAGACCTTCGTCTGAGGAAGAGTGTTTGTCCACACAAACCCACTAGGCGGTCACACTGGGGAGAGCAATGAAGATATACATATATATTAAGTGATATAGTAGAATAAACGCCCGCTGTAATAATGGATGACTGCCAGAAGATAAAACTAGAATCTCCGACGCTTCTGGTAAAACAAGTGATGATAAGTATTAATCAAAGGACTGAAGGTCCTGAGAGTCGCCAAGATTGAACAGTGTATGTTAAATTTTACAGGTGTGGCGTATTAAAATGAAAAAAATACTTAGAACATGAGATGTTTTTAGTACTGGAGTAAGCGAGCTGAATTGATACATGCATTGTTAGGTACTTGTGAAGAATCTGTTTCTGTATTGGTTCAACGCAGCAAAGCATGGCTAGGTTAACTGAACTGGCTGTTTTTCTGCCACTGCTTTATTGATTTGAGCGAGATGGTACCTGAAACAATGCAAGGATCATGATGAAGATGAACAAAATAAATGATAAAATGAATATGAATTTGGGGGATTCTACCCCTCTGCCTACCCCTCCAAAGGGATCTGCAGTGGCCCTATTCGCTGGTTTTAGAACAAGGCAGTATGTTACAATGGTATAAATGGCAAATTGTATACATTCATTCATTTTCATTATCTTAAAGGAACATATGGCAATCTTGAAGTGTTTATCAAGCAGTGCAATTATTGTTTCGATTTATATATCCAGTATCATATTCACTTTAAACCTACTTGCATATAAATATATTTAGTTTTCAATGTTTCTGACTGATTTTACCATAAGTTGAACATATATTATTGGTGCATTATTATCAACAGTTAATTATACGTAAATTAATTTACTTCATATTTATTTTAGTGTAATTAATATTATTGATTGAACAAATGCAAATTAGGCAGAAAAACGTTGTGATTTTAAATCATTCAGATTGTCATATGTACCTTTAAGAGATGTTATAATACAGATTCCATGCACATGTGATAAACGTTTTACTGGAGTATCAAATTACGCAGCTGCAGTAATGTGCTTCATGATGAAGACCTTTAATGAGCATGAACAGAAACTGATAAAGTAAACATGAATTTGGGGGGTTCTACCCCTCTGCCTAACACTCCAACGGGATCTGCAGTGGTGCTATTCTTTGCCCCGAAACCACACGGAGCCTGCTGGTTTTATGTTCAAGTAGACATTGTAAGACTGTTCATTTTGACAAGATGATAGAGATTCCTGACAGAGATACTGAATTTAGTGTTTCAACATTATGCCAGCAAGGAAGCATTTTGTCTTTGTATCTATAGAAATCAGGGTGTATGAAAGAAACAGAAATGTAGTTATGTTGTTCAATTTTTTATTTTAATTGCGAGTACTTGGAGCATGCAAATTGTAAGAAGAAATCAATATAACTGGTGGATAAACATATACTGTTAACTGTAGAATATCTTGTAACCTCTCGTTTTCTTGTGAATATTGGTACATAGCTCAGCTGCTGTTTTAAATCTGTCTTACTCTGCTTATACTGTTTGTAAACATTTTGTTGTATATATTAAGGAAAACAAAACAAAATTATTAGAAAGAGAAGTTGAGCTATGTAAATCCGTCTACAAGAAAACGAAAGGTTAAAAGTTATTGCAAAGTTAATCAACAATTAAAGCAGTAAAATATATCTATAAAAATATATGAACTGTAAACAAACAAACAAGTATGGTCAGTTTCTGGTATATTGCATTCTCTTCTGATTAATGCATCAACTTATTTAATAAGTGGTGAAGAACAGTCAAACACAATAGCATTCGCTTTATTTACAGCATAACGACCCTTAACACATGTCTAAAACATGGTAAAAGCTTGTTAGACACAAGATGAGCAAAGCTACAATAAGGTCGAATGACCTGGGTACGAACGTAATAATTGTTCAAAGGCCTCGTTTTTTATTAAAAACACTTTTTTAAGCAGGGTTTCTTGCCGACATCCTTTATTTAAATTGTTCTGCATAACATTTCACCAATGTGATGAAGTATCTGGGAACACAACATTGAAAAAATATTTTTTCTAAATTTCGGAAAATGCTTGGGACGGAATTAATGTTTGCAACCGAGTCGGTTTTGGTTTTCGAGTGTATGTTCCAATAGATTTCCTGTTGATAGACTGTGAGATAATTATTTTTTATTGAATTCGAGCAAGGAAATAAACACTACATGGGTAAATGCCAAAACATTTGGATTTCTTTTTACCGTAATGCAAAGATTGCCGTGTGTCCCTTTTAACTATTGATGTGTTTACCTTGATGTTGTTGGTAGTAGAAATGAGCACTTCTTGACAAATTCTTTTCATCAACTGGTGTATTTATTTGTAGTAGGTGCTATACTATTTCTCAAAGTACTAGGGACAATGACTACAATATTTACTTCCCAATTTGACCGTAAAGCTGCTCATTATCTAGGTCACGCTGTATGCCACGCATGAGCGGCATGTTTAGCTAACTGGTTTAGAAATTGGGGAGGAAAATGTGTTAATTGATTGCTTATTTTTCGTCAATGATTGTACATTTTCAAATTAATGGTTTTTAATGAATGGATAATTATCCAGCTTCTGCTGCACTATCGAATCAAATGAATTAATATTAATTATTAGCGTGTATTATTGCGCATAGTATTTCAGTACATTTGCAAAAAAGACACGTATATATTGTATACAATGACAATTATTCACAATCAGTTAAAGGGGACTACATTCTCGAACTGCGTAAAGCTCCTCAACCAAAAACTCCAACTTCAGAAATTACAGTATACATGACTCCAAAGAGTCAGCCATGCTCACGCATGGCGACTCAAAAAGTGTAAATTTATGCAACTACCTCATTTTTTTGTCGGAGATCTCAATGTTCTATAACACAAAAATAACAACGATTAGAGCAGGCTTAGATATATTGAAATAAATATGTGGATTATTTTCTTCCAAAGATGGTTAAATGAAACAAGAGGCCCAAGAGGGCCTGTGGACGCTCTACTGGCTAAAGATAAAGTTTATGCACAAGGGGCCAAAACTCTTTCTAATACTAGGCTGGGTACTGATTGTCCCTGACATGTTTCGTTGAAATCCAGCCAGAGGTTCAGGGGAACTAGTCTGTACAAAGTTAGTGTATTAAAACCTTTAAGGGGTCATAACTCTGCCAAAATTCATTCAACCAGAACACGGCAATGATAGGTGCAACTAGGCTTGGTACTGATCATCCCCATCACGATTCGTTGAAATCCAGCAAGGAGTCCAGACTAATCTGGACAACGTTTCTCTATTAAAACGTTTAAAGGGCCATAACTCTGACAAAAATCAGTCAACCCGAATATGGCGATGATATGCACAACTAGGCTTGATAATGATCATCCTTGTCAAGTTTCATTAAAATCCAGCCAGGGGCTCAGGAGAACTAGCCCGAAAAATGTTTGTGTATCAAAAACATTTAAAGGGCCATAACTTAATCAACAAGAGGTCAATGACCTTGAAGCTCTACTGATTGATTTTGATTTCAGGAAGTAGTCGCTACAGACTTGCTTTTTGAAAATCTATTTTTAACCGTGGCGGCCATCTTGAATTTCCGGCCGACCTGAAATTTTGCTAGGATCAATTAGACATTAAGTGCAACATTCCTGTGAAGCTTCATGAAAATCCGTCAAGTAGTTTCAGAGGAGTAGTCGCTACAAGTTTTCATTATATAACTCTATGTAAACAAAGATGGCCGCTGGTAGCCATGTTTAACGTCAAATCAAAACGATTTTCGACAAGGACCAACATCATGTCATACTGATCATTTTAGAAAAAGTCCCATATCAATATCTCTTATAGTTTTGAAGAAGTAGTCGCTACAAACTTATTTATTTTAAATCTCTTTTTAGCTGTGGCGGCCATCTTGAATTTCCGGCCGACCTGAAATTTTTCTAGGATCAACTAGACATCAAGAGCAACATGCCTGTGACGTTTCATGAACATCCGTCAAGTAGTTTCAGAGGAGTAGTCGCTACAAGTTTTTACTATATAACTCTATGTAACCAAAGATGGCCACTGGCAGCCATGTTTAACGTCGAATCATAATAATTTTCCACAAGGACCAACATCATGTCATGCTGATCATTTTAGAAAAAGTCCCATATCAATATAGCTTATAGTTTTCAAGAAGTAGTCGCTACAAACTTGTATTTTAAAAATCTATTTTTAGCTGTGACGGCCATCTTGAATTTCCGGCCGACCTTGCAAGGATCAATTAGACATTAAGAGCAACATTCCTGTAAAGTTTCATGACAATCCGTCAAGTAGTTTCAGAGGAGTAGTCGCTACAAGTTTTTACTATATAACTCTATGTAAACAAAGATGGCCGGTGGCAGCCATGTTTAACGTTGAATCAAAACAATTTTTGACAAGGATCAACATCATGTCATGCTGATCATTTTAGAAAAAGTCCCATATCAATATCACTTATAGTTTTCAAGAAGTAGTCGCTACAAACATGTATTTTAAAACTCTACTTTTAGCTTTGGCGGCCATCTTGGATTTCACATCAACATGAATTTTTGCTAGGATCAACTAGACTTTATGGACAACATTTCTTTAAAGTTTCATGAATATCCATCCAGTAGTTTCAGAGGAGTTGTCGCTACAAATAAAAGTTTACGGACAGACGGACGGACGGACAGACGGACGACGGACGCCGCACCACGGCATAAGCTCTGCTGATCTCTGATCAGTAGAGCTAAAAATCTGTTAACCGGAATGCGACAATAATATGCACAACTAAGCTTGGTGCTGATCATCCCTAAAAAGTTTCGTTTAAATCAGGCCAGGGGTTCAGGAGTACTAGTCAGGACAAAGTTTGTGTATTAAAACCTTTAAAGGGACATAACTCCACCAAAATCATTCAGCCGGAACACGGTGACGATACGTACAACTAGGCTTGGTACTGATCATCCCTGAAATATTTCAATGAAATCTGGCCAAATGAAGGCCCTTTCTTCTTAATGAGGCCAAAATATAGCATATTTCAGAAAATCAAGGGCCATAACTCCGGTGTAAACGGTCCAATGTGGTTGTTTTTCAAACATGTCTGAGCTTTCATTCATATTAACAATCTGGTAAAGTTTGGTAAAGATCGGACGAAAAATTAAGGCCCTATCATCTTAACGAAGCAAAATATAGCATTTTTAACTAAATCAAGGGCCATAACTCCGCTGTTGCTGGTCCGATCTGGCTGGTTTTGGAACTTGTCCAAGCTTTTATTGATATTAACAATCCGGTAATGTTTGGTAAAGATCGGATGAAAAATGAAGACCCTATCGTCTTAACGAGGCAAAATATAGCCTTTCTAACTAAATCAAGGGTCACACCTCCGCTGTTACTACTCCGATCTGGCTGGTTTTCAAACTTATTTGAGCTCTCATTGATATTAACAAGATGGTAAAGTTTGGTAAAGATCGGATGAAATATGAAGGCCCTATCGTCTTAGCGAGGCAAAATATAGCATTTTTAACTAAATCAAGGGCTATAACTCTGCTGTAGCTGTTCCGATCTGGCTGGTTTTCAAACTTATCCAAGCTTTCATTGATATTAACAATCTGGTACAGTTTGGTAAAGATCGGATGACAAATGAAGGCCCTATCCTCTTAACGAGGCAAAATATAGCATTTTTAACTAAACCAAGGGCCACAACTCCGCTGTTACTAGTCCGATCAAGCTTGTTTTCAAACTTGCCCGAGCTTTTATTGATATTAACAATCTGTTAAATTTTGGTAAAGATAGGATGAAAAATGAAGGCCCTATCGTCTTAACGAGGCAACATATAGCATTTTTAACTAAGTCAAGGGCCATAACTCCGCTGTTACAGGTTCGATCCGGCTGGTTTTCGAATTTCTCCAAGCTTTCATTAATATGAACAATCTGTTAAAGTTTAGTAATGATCGGATTAAAAATGAAGGCCCTATCGTCTTAACGAGGTAAAAGTTAACGGACGACAGACGACAGCCAACAGACGGCGGACGACGGACAACACACCATCCCATAAGCTCTGCTGTCCCTTGGCCAGTAGAGCTAAAACAGGACATATCGTTAGAAAGAGTGATTGAGGGAAAAAAAGAAACTAAACTGTCAGTATTATAGAGCCCAGAAAATAAAACATACCATCTGATCCACTCCAACGTTGGAGTTTTATTGAATTCTATATATGAAAATATGTGATTGATCCTGGACCGTGGTGCCTGCGTTGTCAGAACAGAACAAATCTTTTATTATATGCAATATCAGGTAAAATGGGTTACAACAAGAGAGAAAGGTACATTACATACATACAAATGGTACAACAAAACGGTATACAAGGATCAGTACATATGTTAAATGAGAAGGGGAAAAGCATTATCAATAAAATACGTCTCATGTACGACGTTACTTGGCATTTTGTAAAAGAATTATAACGAAGCCACATAGTGTTTTTTTTGGACTTTGACTGCGGGATGGGTTAAAAGCTCCTTGTATTTAATGACATTCGTGTGCTGATAGAAATAACGCGGTAAGTAATGGTTGCGCATTTGATCAAAATGTGGACATTTTAATAAGTAGTGGACCTATGTCGGAATCGCAAAGTGTACCACGTCTGAGGTTATACGCAGTGTAAGTAAATCTGCCAGTTTCAACGGGGAACCTATGGTTAGTCGTACGGAATTTAAATAAATAAATATAATTACTTCTTGGTAATTTAAGATATTTTTCGAATGCTAGGTCATCATTTAGTTTTCCCCTTTCGACGAATTTTGTAAGTCTGATCTCCAAGATTGTGTAAACTGGTCAACTAGTGTTTGTTTAATTGAGAGGTGAATGCTACTATGTTGTAATGTATTGCGGTTTGTTCATATATCTGAATTGCCGGTTTTATTGAGAATGGATTGGATGTGTTTTAACCACTTATATTCGTAATTGTCAGTGTTATCCATTTATTTGTAGCAGAGGAAACTTAGCTTGAATTTGCTTCCATTGATAAGTTTGTTCCAGAATTTCATCTTACGCGTTTGTATAGTTATAGCAATTTGATGTCTACCTAGTTCTGCATACAACACATACGAGGGAGTGTGTTTATTTTGCTATTTGTGATTCTTTTCAAAAAATCTGTATGAATAGGTTCTATGATGTTTAAATTTTCGAATCCCCAGACTTCGCAAGCATATGTTAAGATCGGTAATATTGTATGGTCAAACAATTTTAGTTGGAGATCTAAAGGGAGGTCTAAATTATTAATTCGTCTGTAAAGTAAAAACATTGCCTTTTTGGCTTGTTCAACAAGATGTTTTCGTGTATTAAGCAAGCTTCCAGAGCTAGAGAATATTATGCCTATGTATTTGTTTGTGAGTTCTATTTCATCAAGTCCGAGTTTAAATGAGAATCGCGCCTGGGTGTTAACAGAAATTCCCTCTTGATCATCATTTAACAAATATTTTTCTAAGTCGTTTAAAAAATAGAAAATTAAAATCGGCGATAAATTTTCGCCTTGACGGACGCCGCATTGACTTACATAAAATGCTGACGATTCATTATTAATGGACACACATGTTTTAATATTTTGATGCATGTTAAATGTAACTTAAAACAGCTTTTCTTTAATTTCTGTATTTAATAATTTGCGCCACAGGCCTATTCGCCATATAGAATCGAACGCCTGTGCAAAATCAACGAAGAAACAGAACAATTTCTTCTTCTGTGAACGTAGCATTTCGACTAACTTATGTAAAATAAATATATGGTCAGTAGTAGCATTATTTGCTCTAAACCCTGCCTGATTTTCGGATAAAACCCTATTTTCATGTAAGAAAGCGTTGATTCGTCCGTTAAGGACAGACGTGAATAATTTGCCAAAACAGCTATTATAGTGATCGGGCGGTAATTTTCAGGACTGAGTGGATCGCCTTTGTTTTTGAAAATAGGTTTGATAATGCCTTTCAGCCAACTTGTTGAAAGATAACCTGAATCAAATATGATATTGAATAATTTAGTGTATATAGGTAACATCACTTCTTGCGTATTTGTTATATATTCATTTATTATTTGGTCGTCGGCAGAAACCTTAGAATTTTTAAGATTAGAAATATTGTTTAAAATGTCATCAGATGTAATTGAAGCGTTTAGAATTGGATTGTGGTCCGCTATATTGAAATACGGTATAAAGTTGCCTTCATCATTACCAGGGAGTTTTGTGTTTATATTTTAATAATCGAATAAATCATTTAACGGCGGCGTTTTATTGGAAGATCTCGGCTTCATTCTATTGAGGTAACGCCAATATTCTTTCGGTTGTTTGGAATGAAGGTTTCTTAGGGTATGCTGTTGGTCGTATTTGTATTTGTTTATGAAGGTATTCATTATTGTCTTCGAAAATTTACTGGATAGATTGAATGTTGCTTTATTAATTCAACTGTTATGTTTATGTTATTGTTTACATGCAAAGTTGTACGTAATACGTGCATTGCGACATTTATGGCCGAACCAAGGCTTATCGGATGAATTGTTTTTAACGACACTAGTTTTCGGATTTTTCTAAGACCAAACGTTTTCTTTGCCGTTTCATAAAATAATTGACCAATGGATTCGGTGATATTGTCTACCACATGTTGGTCTATAATAGTATCATTTGAGGACAGCTAGTTGTCATCAGACTCCAAAATCGCCCAAACGCGTCCACCGGATCAGTCCCATGGTATAACTATATCCATTATTGAATTGTTTTCCACAGTAATATAAGTGGAATGATCATATTACCTTAGGTACATGAAGGAGGTATATCACCTTCTGAGTAGCACTCAACTTAGTAGTTTTCTCAGTTTGTCAACATAGATAATTCATTCAAAGTCAACGTTTTGTATTAACACATGTTCTCATAATTACTTATCACCTTCTCAGAAGGTGCTAATTGATAATCTATTTGATCCTTCGAGAATCGATCAAGCCAGAATGTATAACAAGCTGTGCATTCCCTGTGAAACAGGAATGTCAAAGGCAACTTGATTATTATTCATACCACGTTCGAACGATAGGCTCTGTGTAAGATATTGTGAGAATAATGTTTAGAATATTCAGATATTTTTGTAAATATTAGAAATTGCTAGACTGTGTAGCAATTATGCTAGGGCCAGTCCATACTACAAACCGGAAGTGACGTATTTGTACCTGGACTGGCCATTACGAACCCAGTTGCTGACTTCTAAATATGTGAGTTACCATTGTAATCATATGTATTATCTAGGGCAAGATTGCTTTAATGGCGTTGTCGGCGCTAATGTACCTAGAGGCACATATTGGGAAAATCCCAAATCTTGTTGTATGTCATTTTATGATATTTTATGTCGGTTAGCAATCTAAAGGAAAGACATTGTCGGTTTCTTCTCTTTTATTGTGTTGCGGTAAACGCAATTTGGCGGGAAGGCAGCCATACCATATCCGGCTTGCTCAACTTGGAGGCATGCGCAGTGATATGTATTTGAGACCACGAGGCATTGCAAATTGTAAACATCCGTTTTGCAAACCGGAACATCGAAATCAAAACAAAAAATCAATTAATCAAAGGAAAAACATATAATTTGATGCATAGAGATCTTCAGAGTTCAAAATTATTATATGATAAAGAAATATTCAAACTCTAAAATAAAATTAGCATTATTATTTTTTTATTACAGAGCACTTTGCACTTAAAGGGAAATACTTACTTCGAGAATTTGTTTTTTTTAAAGCAACACTTACTCGCTCACACTAAACGATAGAAATTGTCGTGTTTTTTTTTATCTTTTATTGTGTTGCGGTAAGTAATTTTTTTTTAAGGTGATATATTCTTTACAAAGGGTACATAGTATTCAAGATTATTTTTTTAAGGGACACTTACTCGCTCACACTAAACGAAAGAAATTGTCAGTTTCTTATCTTTTATTGTTTTGCGGTAAGTAAAAACAAATATTATTAATGGTAATATATACACTTGAGAATATTTTTTCTCACTTAACATAAATGAAAGAATTTGTCTTATCTTTTATTGTGTTGTAGTATATTTTTTTTTAAAGGGTTATTTACACTTTCAGCCTTAGGAATATTAAAGGGACACTTAAAACTTCGGTGTTCAAAGGGACGTTTACACTTAAGATTTCTTTTTTTAAAGGAACACCTAAAACTTAGGTGTTTAAAGGGAGATACTATCATATACACTGAATCATTTTTTTTGTTTAAAGGGACACATGCCATTCTTTTTTTGAAAGGGACATTTACCAACATTTTTTATAATAATTCATTCCATTAGACTTAATAGTTAAAAGGGGGAGGAGTGCAGTGATATTGGGTACCCGGTGGCCCGGTAAGTCAGTTGGTAGAGCACTCGCCCTGTAAGCGAAGGGGTCCCGGGTTCGAGTCCCGTTTTTTTGCATTGAAAATGGTAGAAGTCTCTGATGGTTCTAGTGAAAGCGCAGGGCAACAAAGAGTACATTAGAATCCAACTATTCTAGTGTCATACCACAGGATGGTGGGGTAATGGAACGAGACCAACATCCTAGTGTGGCATCACAAGATCACAGACGAGCATCCTAGTGTGGCACCACAGATTCACAGACAGGCATCCTAGTGTGGCATCACATGATATACAAAGGCCAGATAGAGATCCCGAAGGATGAAGCGTGTGGTGTCAAAGGGGGAGAAGGATATCCGGTCTTCAACCTCCAGAGAGATTCTAGTGCCTGCGGTACAATTAGCAAGGGACCTAGGAATGATCAGGGGAATCTCCGCAGAGTCCTACTTCCAGCTGGCCAAAGGGCAATATCATCTGGCCGTAGAGAGATAATATGGGCCATGGATACAAGATTTCCAATGGGCATGTGAGTTATTTCTTAGCCGGAAAGAAAAAAGGACAACTTCCCTATTCCAAAGTGGAAAGACATCGGTCAATCAAAACAGCGGTCAGCCAAACAGCGAGTTGCTAAATCTGCGACCGCCACTAGACCCAAGGAGGCCGATGCGTAAGACATCGGTCAACCAAAACAGCGGTCAGCCAAACAGCGAGTTGCTAGAGTCACTAGACCATAGGAGACTGATGTGGAAGCCAATCCAACCGGTGATGTATCTGATATGGAAGTAGATGTCCAGATACCATAAACGAGGGAAGGAACAGCATTTCACTTGCTCAAGCAAACCGGTTATGGTTTCACCGGCATGTGAGACCTCTCCCTCCCTCCTTAGAGATTATATGTCGTCTATACCAAAGAAGAAGTCCTACCTACGGTACCAAGAGCTGAGACTGGTCACAGATCCGTAAGCCCGAGGCCGAAGATAAGACCAAATCCCTTGGTGGTGGAGTTCAGGGTATCTCGGCCAGTAGTTCTGGAGGGAAACGTGTGATCGATAAGCCGCAAAAGGTGTTCTACAACAAGGATTACCAGGGATCTTTGAGTCCACTTATGGACTAGTCTCTATCATCCAGACACACTCAAGCTGACTGCGAGCGCTAGCGAGCGTCTGGACTCACTGTTCTTTAAAAATGTTGACCGATAGACGGCGCCAACCGTCAAAACTGACTGCGACGTGACGTCATTTTGATTGCAACATCAAAGTGCACGTTGAATTACGCGCAACATTAGTTCCAATGGGATGTGTGTACTTCCTTATTAAATATACAATAAACTTCGTTTTATTGTAGTTTCTCTAAAAACATAATATAATCTTACAAAATGATGTTTAAAATTTAATTTTTGGCATTAATCGTGTGCTTGGAGTAATTTTATAGCACAACATTGCGCGTAACGTCACGTATTTTTTGACGCCGTCGTGACGTAGGGGGTGATTCCCACGGATTTCCATAACAAACTGAAGTTGACCAATCAGAGGCCGGTGATTTTTTTTTGTACACACCTCGTTTTGATGTAAAATTTTTTAAAGAACAGTGAGTCCAGACCATCGTTTGGACTTCTTTGAGAGAAGTCTCGCGAGAGGTCTGGATGATCGAGACTACTTATGGACCGGAGAAGACCATCCAAGGAACACCAGGAACGCTGAAAAGATTCCTATCCTTATTCGGACCGGAGAGGTTCGCGTTCACCACGGAAAAGCCCACCCAGAAGGTCAGTGAAATACTACTCGCCTGTGTGTGAACGACGAAGAGGTTTGCGTTCACCCTGGATGAGTCCACACAGGAAACTTAGGCGACGCCAGTCACCCTCGGGTGAACGCCGGAGAGCTCCGAAGTCTCCTTTGGACCGGAGGTCTTCATAACAGGATCACCGAGTTTCACGTCGCCAATCACCTTCGCGCGAACTTCAGAGCTCTCCGAGTTCCCTTTTAGTTTCACAACGGGATCACAGAGTAGAGCCTGGTAGAAGACGATAAGCATCCCATAGACAAAGACCGGAGAGCTCCGCTCAAGAGGGTACAAGATTCCCCCTTGCCAACTGAGCCAGCCAAGAAGATTAAAAAATCATGCTGTCCCTTGGATGATTGTGGAGTTTATGCCAGCAGAGTGAAACGACATGTTTACTAAACATATACCGGCAGTGTTTCACGATTTCGAGACTCCGGAAATGCTGTGTAGTCATTTGTGCTAGGAGTGCCGTCTACTAGGACTCAAACTCTTGGCAAACATGGTCATAGATGCCAATTGAACTCCGGAGAGACTGGTAGAGTTTGTTGAGAAAAACCTGTGGATTGACCCGCTAGCCAATATAACGCCTGAAACGGGGAGAGTGATGCTAACCCTGTGTCAAGCCGCAGGGTGGATTGTTCCAACAGATTCACTCTGAATCCTGTCAATTCGCCAGCCGTGCTCATGAGTCGTCTCACTGAACCCGACTCCAGACTGATGTGGGGGCGTTTTGGACCGGATGTTGTATCAGTTCCGAAAGAAACTGCGTCTCGATATGCTCCTGGGTTCAGCAAGTCCCGGAAGAATCGACTTAATCCAGCCAGGCGTGCCAAGGCCAAGAATCAGAAAGACGCTGCCCAGGTCGAGTCTGTATCCAGCGAGAGAAGCCTAGTGTTGTCTTTCACTACAGGAGTACCAGTCTCGTTGACTTCAACCACAGGTGGATCCATATCACTGATGTCCCAGTCTGTGTTCGCTTGTGGACCAACAACTGGACTGAAGCTGTCCCTTGTGGAGGAGTCCTTACCAAGGCATATACAGGATCTAACGCTGGTATCAGATGACGTCACCATGAATGATCTGGAACTTGATTAGCAGGATAGTCCAGATAAACTTAATGCTGGATCATTCGCGAATCCTTCCCAACGTGAAGAAAAGGCTTTGCTACGGTCTGATCATGGCAGTCTAAATGGGTCACCCACCAAATTAAGGACATACGTCATTGTGACAGATTCCGTTCCCGTTGTGTCTTCTTCACATCCAACGACATACGCGAGTGTTGAAAGTGGCGTGTCTATCAACGTGAGGACCCACCCTGCTGTAACCGGTTTGGGTTCATGTGTGTACCAAGGACCTGTGCAACGGCTGCAAGGATGTATCCTGTTGCCCGAATAAATCCTCGAGCTTGACAAAGTCCAGAGAGGAAGCCTCCGGAACCCGCTCTCTTGACCAGCAGAAACAACGAGGCCTTTGATAGCCACTTTCATCTCGATTGTCTTTCTAAGACCTTAGAGAGAGTGGTTACTCAAAGTACTGAGGTAGTATCTCAACATCCAACAACACTGGTGGAAGGAGTGATGGTATTTTGTGACCCAATAAATCATTGCGAACATGATGTGTGGTTTAGGTAGTCAATGTAGAGTTGCTGTGAGCGTTCATCCTAAGAAGATCGAGCAACTTACCCCGGCAAGATTTGATCGTCTAGCACACATTTTGATGAAACCAGAAGTGGTGGCTTTATGGGAAGTATGTCTAGATTATACCCTATACATCATGGGGAAATCAGACCCGAACGTTGGAAAAAGTATTGGGTCTGAGCAATCCAAGGCTGGTGTTAGTCCTACACATAGGAGGCGGTAGAGGAGACCATCTGGCAGAAGTCTCAACTCACAGCCTGGACATAGTAAAGCGTCACTCCCCACCAGAACAAAGAATACATTTACACTGTTTTGTGGGGACCTGGACCAGCTAAAGGAGAAGTGCTTTTTCGAATTGCTACTTCGGATTTACTGGGCAAGTTTCTCGGTTTAATAAAGCCCAACGAGAAGCATTTAATGCCGTCCCTCAGGATCGACTCATAGAGACCGATGCACCCTATTTACCCATGCTCATTGGGCTGGTTGTCACAACACCTGCTTACATTGCAGACGTGGAACCAGTTTCAGTCGTTATCCAGACTTCCAGGGGAATGGGGAACAACGCTATGTCGCCTCATCCGTGGAGGAATCAACGAAAAGGTAAAAGGCAGTTGCAGTCCGCGGACTAGCATTTATTTCAGTCCATTTCTACAGAGCGGCGAGTCATTGTACAGTCTTCCAGAGAGAAGGGTGGGGAAAACTAAAAGGAGGCTAGGACTAGAATCTAATTCAGTCCCAGTTTACAAGAGTATTACTCTCAAGCGGAAGACTCACAAAGAACTAGAGCGTGTCTCAGCCCACAAATCAAAGAATCAAAGAATTCCACGAAGTTCTACAAAAGAGAACGGGGAGGTGTGTAGCAATTATGCTAGGGCCAGTCCATACTACAAACGGTCATTACGAACCCAGAACTCATACGACGCAGACGTCAAACTAACGCAGTCGAAAACCTCCATCTGAATACGGTTGCTGACTTCTAAATATGTGAGTTACCATTGTAATCATATGTATTATCTAGGGCAAGATTGCTTTAACATCATAATAGCATAGATACTGACTTCCTTGAATTGTAATTTCAGCATGTCATGTTGGCCATTCTCTTTAAAACGCAACGATTTATTTTAGAACTATGTACACAATTTTCTCTTTGGTTATTATTATTCAGTTTTTGTAAAATATATAGACATTATAAACAAAACCTTCATAATGAATTGCATTTTAAGAAATCCTAATTGTAGAAATGCTTGTTTTCTAATCTTCAAATAATCATCAATTATGTGTACATAAATTGTCTCTCGTTAGTTTGTATCACTCAATACTTACTAAACGCTAGTTTTCCTATTTAGTTTAAATTTTATAACACTTTCTAACCTCCATTTGTATTATCTTGCTACTTGTCAATTCAATTTATGCTTGTATTTGGGTTAATTCTGCAAACGGAGTTTCTATATAAGGGAAGTAACTTTGTTAACATTGTATGTTTATGTTATACTAACTTCTTTACCTGTTTACGACATAGTCTAACTTCTTTACCTGTTTACGACATAGTCGTGATCGTGTCGGCTCCTGTTTTTTTCCAGAAAATAATATCCTCGCAACCTCAGGCATAACAGACATAGGTTATATATGACGGTCGATTTATATTGTGGAGGAGGCACTATATCTGTACAATACACAACACTTGTGGTAATTGTATCAGTCGAATTGAATGTTGTTTAACGGCTCATCAACACAGTATAGGTTATTTAGAGCCGCCACAGAGAGAGGGGCAGGATACATAGACATCCGGGAACCTGCCCTACTCTTATTATCGAATAGATTCCTATGGTTCTTTAACGTGCTCGGAAGATAGACCGATACAAGGGACCGCCCTGTTTACGTCCCCATCCGACGGACGAGGCTAAGGTAAAGTGTCTTGCCCAAGAACACACCGACGGAACTCAGTGGCACCACGGAGGATTGAACCCGGGGCCTCCGGTTACAAATCCGCCGCGCTACCGACTGCGCCACGCCAGCCCTGTGTATCAGTCGAAAAAATACACACACACATACATCTGTTAAACATACATCTGTTAAAAGCTACGGTTGTAAACAAAGTCCTGTTTTCCACAGCTTTTCTGGATAGTTTTCGAATGTTTTGCCCTTTTTTTCTCTCGCGAAAACGATGTTAATTGAATAACTCAGTCTCTACTTACGATTTGTTCGTGGCTGGATATCGATACCACCGATCTTGGTTAAAACAAAATGAGTTAAATCCAACCATATTTTCTGTTTTGCGGATACTCATCTTATCTAGCTCATTGAGTCTGAGTCGGTGCCATCCAGCGCATAAACAGACCTGGGTCCAATATTGAACTGACATGTGTTAGTAAGATGATTTCATGATATCTAATAGTATTTAGTTTGCCTGTCAGAATATTTCTGCGCTGACACAACACTTGACATTTTCAATTTAGACTATTTAATAAACGATTGTATTTTGTTTCGACTGATTTCATTCTCGAGATACGCTTTTTATTAAACACATTTATACTTGGGATAATGTCCTGACATAAAGTACATATGGCATGAACATGTTTTCGTTGATATACATGATATAGGTAGACATACCACCAATTAAAATTACTGAAATATCTTATACGCGTCACGAGGTCTGATCTAAACTGTTTTATAATAAAATTGATGTTGTCATTTTAATCCAGATAACGAATCTAATTTATTTAATTCGTTTCTTATAGATATTCAAAAACAACAGCAAAAGCCAATGCTTTTTCTTTTGAGATCGTACCTCTATTTCATTTATGATGCCCCTAAAAGTTACATACATATATAAATGTCGTAAAATTTTGCAGATTTTTTTATCTCTGCAACAACGTTGATTTGTTACTGTATTTAAAAACCCCACATCTTACCAGTGTCAGACTTAAACTCATAAAATGTAAAACATACTGAATTGTTGAGAATGAATCATGCAAATGAATCATGCAACGAATTGTTGAGAATGAATCATGCAACGAATTTTTGAGAATGAGTCATGCAACGATTTTTTGAGAATGAATCATTCAACGAATTGTTGAGAATGAATTGTGCAACGAATTGTTGAGAATGAGTGATGCAACGAATTGTCGAGAATGAGTCATGCAACGAATTGTTGAGAATGAATTATACAACAAAATTGTTGAGAATGAATCATGCAACGAATTGTTGAGATTGAGTCATGCAACGAATTGTTGAGTATGAATTATGCAACGAATTGTTGTGATTGAGTCATGCAACTTATTGTTGAGAATGAATCATGCAACGATTTTTTGAGAATGAGTCATGCAATGAATTGTTGAGAATGAATCATGCAACGAATTTTTGAAAATGCATCATGCAACTAATTGTTGAGATTGAATCATGCAACTAATTTCTGAGAATGAGTCATGCAACGAATTGTTAAGAATGAATTATGCAACGAATTGTTGAGAATTAATCATTCAACGAATCGGCAGCGGATCTCCGCCATTTTATTTTTGTGTTGGAAAAATAGTCAAATTTCCACATAGACATGGGCTCCATTCGTAATATCTCGATCAATTCTTTTTAACCATATCCAGACTGTATCTAGAAGGAATCCATATTGGTAACGTCATACTAGCATGGCTGCGCAGAAGTCTCCCGCTAAAAGGAACTTTCACTCTTATTAATGTTTATCATCAATGTCATTTAGCCGATAGCTCAATCTATAGTTTATTTACATGGAAGCACTGATAAAACCTCCATGTCTTTATTATATAACAACGATGCAACATGTGTAGGTAATGGGCATATTCTTTCTATAAAACCAGTGCACTGTTTTCTGTCCCGTTGCCTTCCGGCAAATAAAATGTCAACAATATGAACATTCCGATCCTGTAATATACACACCCGATTTGATTCCGAGCATATCATCTTCTCAAAGACAAGCTTATTGCTCTTATTCAAAAAAAACTTTCGCTACAGAAAAAAACAACATGTTTGGCCTGTAATAATATTAAAGCGTTTTTTACTGACGGCAGTTTAGTAGTGTTATTCTTACTGGTCCTTTGGGACCAACGAGCCCAATATAGGTGGCTTTGAAGTAGAATACCACTTAAGCCGGTGCTAGGGGGCGTGAGAGGTGTTGCTTCTTTCATTACTTCTCGTGAAAAGACTCAATAAAACCGAGTCTGCTGCTTTATTCTCTTAATTGTGTTTTTTGCTCCCAAAGGATCACCTTTATCAGTATTTGAATCACTCATCTTCCTAGTAGATAAAAAGGACGGTGACGTTTGATGTTTGTCTGCAAATTTGTCTTGTCGTGACCTCAATGGTTTGTTCTCTTGTTGCTATGGCTTCTGCCAAGTCAACGAGTACCTTTTTCTGTGGCTTTCTACGCTATTTCTTTTTGTATTGATATATACACGAGCATTTTCGTGTTTTACTTGTATTGATATATACACGAGCATCTTTGTGTTTTACTTGTATTGATATATACACGAGCATCTTTGTGTTTTACTTATATTGATATATGAGCATGTTTGTGTTTTACTTGTATTGATATATACACGAGCATATTTGTGCTTGTATTGATATATACACGAGCATCTTTGTGCTTGTATTGATATATACACGAGCATCTTTGTGTTTTACTTGTATTGATATATACACGAGCATATTTGTGCTTGTATTGATATATACACGAGCATCTTTGTGCTTGTATTGATATATACAGGAGCATCTTTGTGTTTTACTTGTATTGATATATACACGAGCATCTTTGTGTTTTACTTGTATTGATATATACACGAGCATCTTTGTGTTTTACTTGTATTGATATATACACGAGCATCTTTGTGTTTTACTTGTATTGATATATACACGAGCATATTTGTGCTTGTATTGATATATACACGAGCATCTTTGTGCTTGTATTGATATATACAGGAGCATCTTTGTGTTTTACTTGTATTGATATATACACGAGCATCTTTGTGTTTTACTTGTATTGATATATACACGAGCATCTTTGTGTTTTACTTGTATTGATATATGAGCATATTTGTGTTTTACTTGTATTGATATATACACGAGCATCTTTGTGTTTTTTACTTGTATTTATTGATATATGAGCATATTTGTGTTTTACTTGTATTGATATATACACGAGCATCTTTGTGTTTTACTTGTATTGATATATGAGCATATTTGTGTTTTACATGTATTGATATATACACGAGCATCTTTGTGTTTTACTTGTATTGATATATACACGAGCATCTTTGTGTTTTACTTGTATTGATATATGAGCATATTTGTGTTTTACTTGTATTGATATATACACGAGCATCTTTGTGTTTTTCTTGTATTGATATATACACGAGCATCTTTGTGTTTTACTTGTATTGATATATGAGCATATTTGTGTTTTACTTGTATTGATATATACACGAGCATCTTTGTGTTTTACTTGTATTGATATATACACGAGCATCTTTGTGTTTTACTTGTATTTATATATACACGAGCATCTTTGTATTTTACTTGTATTGATATATACACGAGCATCTTTGTGTTTTACTTGTATTGATATATACACGATTTACTTGTATTGATATACACACGAGCATATTTGTGTTTTACTTGTATTGATATACACACGAGCATATTTGTGTTTTATTTGTATTGCTATATGAGCATCTTTGTGTTTTACTTGTATTGATATATACACGAGCATCTTTGTGTTTTACTTGTTTTGATATGTACACGAGCATCTTTGTGTTTTACTTGTATTGATATATACACGAGCATCTTTGTGTTTTACTTGTATTAATATATGAGCATATTTGTGTTTTACTTGTATTGATATATACACGAGAATCTTTGTGTTTTACTTGTATTGATATATACACGAGCATCTTGGTGTTTTACTTGTATTTATATATACACGAGCATCTTTGTATTTTACTTGTATTGATATATACACGAGCATCTTTGTGTTTTACTTGTATTGATATATACACGAGCATCTTTGTGTTTTACTTGTATTGATATATGAGCATATTTGTGTTTTACTTGAATTGATACATACACGAGCATCTTTGTGTTTTACTTGTATTGATATATACACGAGCATCTTTGTGTTTTACTTGTATTGATATACACACGAGCATCTTTGTGTTTTACTTCTATTGATATACACACGAGCATCTTTGTGTTTTACTTGTATTGATATCCACACGAGCATATCTGTGTTTTATTTGTATTGATATATGAGCAGCTTTGTGTTTTACTTGTATTGATATATACACGAGCATCTTTGTGTTTTACTTGTATTGATATATACACGAGCATCTTTGTGTTTTACTTGTATTGATATATACACGAACATCTTTGTTTTTTTCTTGTATTGGTATATACACGAGCATCTTTGTGTTTTACTTGATATATACACGAGCATCTTTGTGTTTTACTTGTATTGATATATACACGAGTATCTTTGTGCTTGTATTGAAATATACACGAGCATCTTTGTGTTTTACGTGTATTGATATATCCTTTATATATATATATATATATGTATATGCGTTTATATAGCAATATCCACATGATATAGCTGTGTTAATATATACTCAGGCCTTTTCTGATGTTATTATTGCAATGTGAGGATGGGCGACAATTTGCTTAGATGAATCATACAGAAACTAACATATAACTTTGTTTGTAATACATGTGTGTATGGTTAGTGATCGGGTTCGGGAGAGTTATCTCAACGCAGACCAAACAGACGGAGTTATGTCGACCCAGACAAAGCGACGAAGTTATCTCGACCCAGACCGAGCGACGTAGTTACCTTAAACCAGATCAAGCGACGGAGTTATCTCGACCCAGACAAGCGACAGATTTATCTCAACCCAGACTAAGCGACGGAGTTATCTCAACCCAGACAAGGTGACGTAGTTACCTCAACTCAGACCATGCGACGGTGCTATCTCAACCCAGACCAAGCGACGGAGTTATCTCAACCCAGACCAGGTGACGGAGTTACCGCAACTCAGACCAAGCGACGGACTTTAAACCTGAACGAGAGTTAAACCAAAGTCCCCACATACACTCAAATGCACCATAAACCACGCACACAAAGTCGCGGTCTTTACTAACCTTCGAAATACCCTCACAATATTATTTCAAGTAACATCGAAACTGGTCTACTTTCCTGCACATTAAAGGGACACATGGCAATCTTGAGGCTTCTATCATTCATTAAAATACGGATCTATATTTATTAATCAAGTATCGTTTTGACTTTAAACCTTTTTGAATATAATGAAATAAAATGTTGAGTTTTCAGTTTTTTTCGTTATTTTACCATATGTTTAAATACTTGGTACAATATATTCCACAATAAGTAATAAGCAAAACCAATTTGCTTTATACTGTTCTTATAATTAATATTGATGCAATGTTTGTAACTAACAGGACGCCGCGTGAAAACAAATCAAAATTGCCCTGTGTCCCTTTAAGATCTCCCATTGCAACTTTCATGAGTGATTATCGCCAATAACCTAATTAATTCTTTCGTAATGCATACACAGAGTGATTATCGACATAACCTAATTAATTCCCCCGTAATGCATACATAGAACTGTTTATGCATTACGAAAGAATTAATTAGGTTATTGGCGATAGTTATTGTACAGTAATCGAAGGTTAAGTTGCCTGTGAATTTCATACTCGGTAACTCGGTAACCCAGACAAGCGACATACGAGCGGAACAGCTGATAAGCCAGACTGCTTGGGATTAAATGTTGGTATGTATGGTGTGGATAGATAGGAAACACATATATCCTGAAACAAAAATAATGTTTATATTTTGGAAATCTCTTATTAATTAGAAAGACACATACAGGGTATGTATTACTTGTAGTGTGTATTTACTTTAAAAACTTTTCAAAGGTATTGTCTACCGGTTGTTTTGAGGTATATCACACGTATTGTCTACCTGTTGTTTTGATGTATATCACACGTATTGTCTACCTGTTGGTTTGATGTTTTGCTAAAGAAGTAAACCAATGGTTTGTAAGCGTTGTGTTTTTAATCAAAATAATAAACCACAAGCCGCCTCCATTAGCCAGTGTTAATATGTAGCATATACCGACCGACCGACACAAATATCCATATCACCACTGGAAAGACTTGCACTCCTCGTAATCTGTTACATATACATGCTCGTATGCTGTACTTGGCTAGTTTTCACATCTGACTTTTATTTGTAACGAGGCTGTTAATAATTCTTCAGCTAAAGCGTATATTCGGCGTGGGATCAAATCTGGAGTGGAGTCTTGGATAGGAGTCTTGGAGTGAGTTTTGGAGTCAGTGTTTGAAGTCATTTTCGGAATGTCTCCACTTTTAACATTTATGATTTTATAGAAAATTCGGCCATAAAGAGAAACAGAGCTAGAGATGAAAAGAACACACTCAGGGTAGGGTATGCTTTACATAATGATAAATTATATGTGTGATTATTTTATAATTTGTAGACTGATACCATCATATCAGTATATATCGATTATATTGTTTCAGTAAGACCACAGGGATCCAGTCATTTCAAGTCGGTGTTCAGAGCAGCAAAGGATATTGCTTTATTGTCAGTTTAACGTCCCAGGCTAATAAGGAAGAGGACATACATGTTCTGTAGTTGGGATTACTTGCAGGACGTATCATAACTTATATTAGTAATGTGGTAATGTTGGCCATGCACATTTTGATTGTTCCATAATGGTTTGATGATTTTTATGATTATTAGCATCAATGATAGACTGGCAACTCTATATTCTCCTTAAGATCTTATTTACCACTGAAACAATATATTGACTAAATGTGCCAAAGACGCCAAAAGCCGACTCCAATCATTGACTTCTAAAATGACTCCAAAACTCACTTCAACTCTCCACTCCAAAACTCACCCTAACACTACACTCCAACAGTCCATCACCACTCCAACACTCCACTCCAACACTCCATCGCCACTCCAACACTCCACTCCAACACTCCACCGCCACTCCAACACTACATTCCAACACTCCACTCCAACACTCCACCGCCACTCCAACACTACATTCCAACACTCCACTCCAACACTCCACCGCCACTCCAACATACACTCCAACACTCCCAACACTCCATCGCCACTCCAACACTACATTCCAACACTCCACTCCAACAATCCACCGACACTCCAACACTCCAACACTCCACTCCAAGAATCCAATCCAGCTTTTACCTCATGCCCGTATATATTCTAGAATTAAATGGAACATTATAACTAGGATTGATTCTTCATCACAATCTGGGTAAGGACTTTTTAAATAAAATTTCAATCGTATTGATTATATTACACTATGATTTGTCAAATGCTGTATGACTGTGTGCATTGTATATATGTTTCATAATTCGCTCAGCTGTGTATCGAATAAATCGCGTTAAGACATGCGTCATAGATTAGATTAGATCTCTGGAGAGATGCCCTCCAACACATATGGCAGTGTAAATGTAATGCTGAACATGTATCAATTAACTATGTTACAAAAACTATAACAAGGCAAACACACTATGCAATTTTCTTTGATGTTAACATGTAAATTATTTTAAACAAAGCAAGAATGATGACTAAAGATAATTGGGTGCTACTATATTAAACATAAACCTACCAATAGGTTTTTAAAATGCATTCAGCAACAAACAATACTTGTGTAATAAATGTTTATACTACTCGCAAATTTACAGATACTCAAAGGTAAAAAATATATAAATTAATACTCGTGAAACGTTACAACGATTTGAACTAAAATGTAAAACTAACAGTTACGCATCAACAGCAAGACTAATAGACGGTCATTTAGTTTTAGTTGTAGCATGGTCGCTGAAATTTCCTTTGTATTTGTACAGGTGTAAATGATTACATTGAAAATAACACCTGTCATAGTTCTGTTGAGACCAGTGACCGTAGCAGAGGTAAATGTAAGACCAATGGCCGTAGTAGAGTGTAATACCAATGACTGTAGCAGAGATAAGTTTAAGACCAGTGACCGTAGTAGAGTTAAGTGTAAGACAAATGGCCGTAGCAGTGTTCTGTATAAATAAGATCAATGACCGAGAGTTAACTGTAAGACCAGTGACCATAGAAGAGTTTTGTATAAGACCAGTTACCGTAGTAGATTTGAGTGTAAGACCAATGACTATAGCAGAGTTATGTGTGAGATCAATGACAGTAGCAGAGATTTTGTATAAGACCAATGACTGTAGCGTAGTTCTGTGTGAGACCAATGACCGTAGCAGAGTTTTGTATAAGACCAATGACCGTAATAGAGTTAATTGTAAGATCAAGGACCATCGCAGACTTCTGTATAAGACCAGTGGCCATAGTAGAGTAAAGTGTAAGACCAATGAAAGTAGTAGAGTTAAGTGTAAGACAATTGAAGGTAATAGAGTTTTGTGTAAGATCAATGACCGTAATAGAGTTAAGTGTAAGGCCAATGACCGTAGCAGAGTTCTGTATAAGACCAGTGACCATAGTAGAGTAACGTGTAGGTACGTGTAAGACCAATGATCGAAGCAACGTTATGTGTGAGATCAATGACAGTAGCAGAGATTGTGTAAGACCAATGAATGAAGCGTAGTTCTGTGTGAGACCAATGACCGTAGAAGAGTTCTGTATAAGACCAGTGACCATATTAGAGTAACGTGTGGGTAAGTGTAAGACCAGTGATCGAAGCAGAGTTCTGTATAAGACCAGTGATTGTAGTAGATTTGAGTGTAATGCCAATGCCCGTAGCTGTTTTGAATAAGACCAGTTTGCGACCAACACCACCGTATTACAGTTATGTTTAAGATCAATGACTTCATCAAGTTCAGTGTAAGACCACTGACTGTGGTAGAGTTCTGTATAAGACCTGTAACCATGGAAGAGTAAATTATAAGACCAATGACCGTAGTATAGTTAAGTATGAGATCAATGCCTATAGTAGAGTTATATGTAAGACCAGGTACCTTAGTATAATAAGTGTAATACCGATGACCACAGTAGAGTAAAGTGTAAGACCAGTGACTGTAGTATAGTTAAGTATAAGACCAATGCCCGCATGAGAGTTATATGTAAGACCAGGTTCATTAGTATAGTTAAGAAGATAACCGATGACCGTAGTAGAGTAAAGTGTAAGACCATTGAATATAGTAGAGTTACGTGTAAGACCAATGTCCGTAGTAGAGTTAAGTGTAAGACCAATTACCTTAGCAGAGTTCTTCATAAGACCAGTGACCATAGTAATGTGACGTGAGGGACTAATGAACGTAGTAGAGTTAAGTGTACGATCAATGCCCGTAGTAGAGTACTATGTATGACCAGTGACCTTAGTATAGTTAAATGTAAGAGCAGTGACCGTAGTAGAGTTTTGTATAATACCAGTGACAGTAGTATGGTTCTTTATAGGACCAATGACCGCAGCAGAGCTACGTGTCAGACCAATGACCGCAGTAAAGTTAAGTGTAAGACGAATGATCGTAGTAGAGTTCTGTTTAAGACCAGTGACAGTAGTAGAGTTCTTTATAAGACCAATTACAGTAGTAGAGTTAAGTGTAAGACCAATGTCCGTAGTATAGTTAAGTTTAAGAATAATGACCGTAGTAGAGTTCTGTATAAGACCAGTGACAGTAGTAGAATTAAGTGTAAAACCAATGACCGTAGCCGAGTTCTTCATAAGACCAGTGACCCTAGTAGTGTAAAGTGTTGGACCAATGAACGTAGTAGTGTTAAGTGTAAGATCAATAACCGTAGTATAGTCCTATGTACGACCAATGACCGTAGTAGAGTTAGGTGTAAGACCAATGACTGTAGTAGAGTTAGGTGTAAGATCAATGACCGTAGTAGTGTTAAATGTAAGACCATTGACCGTGGAAGAGTTAAATGTAAGACCAATGACCGTAGTAGAGTTAAATATAAGACCAATGACCTTAGTAGAGTTAGGTGTAAGATCAATGACCGTAATAGAGTTAAGTGTAAGGCCAATGACCGTAGCAGAGTTCTGTATAAGACCAGTGACCATAGTAGAGTGACGTGTAGGTACGTGTAAGACCAATGATCGAAGCAGAGTTATGTGTTAGATCAATGACAGTAGCAGAGATTGTGTAAGACCAATGAATGTAGCGTAGTTCTGTGTGAGACCAATGACCGTAGAAGAGTTCTGTATAAGACCAGTGACCATATTAGAGTAACGTGTGGGTAAGGGTAAGACCAGTGATCGAAGCAGAGTTCTGTATAAGACCAGTGATTGTAGTAGATTTGAGTGTAATGCCAATGCCCGTAGCTGTTTTGTATAAGACCAGCTTGCGACCAACACCACCGTATTACAGTTATGTTTAAGATCAATGACTTCATCAAGTTCAGTGTAAGACCACTGACCGTGGTAGAGTTCTGTATAAGACCTGTAACCATGGAAGAGTAAATTATAAGACCAATGACCGTAGTATAGTTAAGTATGAGATCAATGCCTATAGTAGAGTTATATGTAAGGCCAGGTACCTTAGTATAATAAGTGTAATACCGATGACCACAGTAGAGTAAAGTGTAAGACCAGTGACTGTAGTATAGTTAAGTATAAGACCAATGCCCGTATGAGAGTTATATGTAAGACCAGGTTCATTAGTATAGTTAAGAAGATAACCGAAGACCGTAGTAGAGTAAAGTGTAAGACCAATGAATATAGTAGAGTTACGTGTAAGACCAATGTCCGTAGTAGAGTTAAGTGTAAGACCAATTACCTTAGCAAGTTCTTCATAAGACCAGTGACCATAGTAATGTGACGTGAGGGACTAATGAACGTAGTAGAGTTAAGTGTACGATCAATGCCCGTAGTAGAGTACTATGTACGACCAGTGACCTTAGTATAGTAAAATGTAAGACAAGTGACCGTAGTAGAGTTTCGTATAATACCAGTGACAGTAGTATGGTTTTTTATAGGACCAATGACCGCAGCAGAGCTACGTGTCAGACCAATGACCGCAGTAAAGTTAAGTGTAAGACGAATGATCGTAGTAGAGTTCTGTATAAGACCAGTGACAGTAGTAGAGTTCTTTATAAGACCAATTACAGTAGTAGAGTTAAGTGTAAGACCAATGTCCGTAGTATAGTTAAGTTTAAGAATAATGACCGTAGTAGAGTTCTGTATAAGACCAGTGACAGTAGTAGAATTAAGTGTAAAACCAATGACCGTAGCCGAGTTCTTCATAAGACCAGTGACCCTAGTAGTGTAAAGTGTTGGACCAATGAACGTAGTAGTGTTAAGTGTAAGATCAATAGCCGTAGTAGAGTCCTATGTACGACCAATGACCGTAGTAGAGTTAGGTGTAAGACCAATGACTGTAGTAGAGTTAGGTGTAAGATCAATGACCGTAGTAGTGTTAAATGTAAGACCATTGACCGTGGAAGAGTTAGGTGTAAGACCAGTGACCGTAATAGTATTAAATGTAAGACCAATGACCTTAGTAGAGTTAGGTGTAAGACCAATCACCCTAGTAGTGTTAAATGTAAGACCAATGACCGTGGAAGAGTTAAATGTCAGACCAATAACCTTAGTAGAGCTATGTGTAAGACCAATGGCCTTAGTAGAGTCGACACCTTATAAGTCATGCTTTTAATAGCATGACCTGTATACGCCTCGCTCTATAGAACACGTGTCTCACTAATTAATTCAGATCAGTAATCAGCTCATGATTTCATTGCAAGTAGCCACAAAATATTCACGGTTTTGAATGCCAGATGGACCATGCCAGATGCATCTCTATACGCACTTGACCCTCCCTTGCAGATCAGAGTAGAATGTGCATCAGATAATAATGGGTCAAATCCATGCACAGTCTGACCATAACAAGCTTTGCATACAGACATAACCCTATATCCATACGTAAGAACAGAGATACCCTGATCGAGGATATTAATTACGAAATCCTGTTAGTGTACAGAATACTGTTAGTGCCATCAATTATTAAACATGATGTTCACACATTTAGAAATGTCATACTAAATTTCGACTTTTCGCCCTGAAGATTTCACACGACAACTAGAAAACTAGAAGATTTAGCTCGATAATTATCAAAATCAAATTTTCGCCCTGAACCTGTAAAATATAAGCGCGAAAATAGAAATATTTTATTTCAATTTTCGACTTTTTGTGGTAGGATACAATTTCAGTTGGATGATTTATCCGGGGCAATATATGCATTCTTAAGGGGCGTCTTAACGTTATGTGATAGTTATGTGTAATGTGGTATTATAACGTATTGGGTGGAGAAATAATGACTGAATGAGTAAATTAAATTAAATCGAGTATTGTTTAACGGCTCATTAACACACTATAGGTTATTTAGAGATGCCCCAGAAAGAGAGGAAGGTGGTACTAAAACTTAGCGAGTGGTAAAGTAATAACATTATAGATTGTTGATGAGCCGTTAAAAAGATTCAATTCAATTTAATTGCCTTATTTAGTCATTATTTCACCACTCAATAAACTTTAATACTACATTCCCCTCTCTCTGTTGTGTGGACTTTAATATGCATATCGAGATGTGATTCGTGCGCAAAGGACTTCTTACATTCTGAACACAGAAAGGTTTCTCGCTAGTATGAAGACGTATATGTCGGGTAAGATTTGATGATTGCGCAAAACGTTTGTCACATACTTGCCATACAAATCGTTGCTCTCCAGTGTGGACTAACATACTAGTATATTATTGAGGTCTGACATGCGTCAGACATCTCACATTCTGTACAATGAAAAGGTTTCTCTCTAGTATGTGTACGCATATGACGGGTAAGAGTTAATGATTTCGATACACCAGTGTTACATACTTGACATATGAATCGTTTCTCTCCAGTGTGTACTACCATATGATTGTTGAGAGTTGTGTAATGTGCAACGACATCTCACATTCTGTACATGCAAATGGTTTCCCTCTAGTATGAATGTGCATGATTGGTAAGATGTGACAATTACGAATACCCTGTTACTTTCACTTCTGAAATTTATTTCAACAACTGTCAGAAACATGATGGGCGGCATTTTTATAAATATCAGGAAACTGCACTAAAAATGCGTTTTAAGAAAAAAAGATTGGCACTCTAATTTACAGAACCGGCATGACCAGCTGAGCACATCCGGCTGATTTTGTGTAATATAACAGAAACGGTCTTCATTGTTTCAAGTGATACTTGAATGATAGCTGAAACAAATGATATTGGCTCCAGCGAAAAATGTGTTTACAACAGAAAATGTAGCAACTCTGCACAGATGTGCAGTTTTGCAGTTGAGCATTCTGCATAGTTTTATCTCGATGTAAATGAAGAGGGTGACCTGGAATGTTCATTCCTGTTGGTGAAATATAACCTTTTTATATCTGTATGCTGTAAACCCCAATTCAATTAAACCCATTCCATGCAGTTATACTATTATTTTATGACCACGTCAGTGCAGTTACCCCCCTTAGTTATACATATACGTGAACACGATAAATAATGTAGTTACCTCCCTTTGTATACATGTCTCCATTTACAAGTTGATCTTGTGGATATGTCGAGCTGCTACTGTTTGTTATATATTCTTCAGTCGGAGATAACTGATGGTACTTTTGGAGAATATCAAGTATTATTATATAACCTATAAATAGACGCGTTTTCATTGGCTAAAAAGTAATTTTTTAGAAAAAATATCTAGCGATATTGACCTGTTTTTTTGATATTGACCTGTTTTTTTGATATTGACCTGTTTTATATAAAACATTTTTTGATATTGACCTGTTTTATATAATTGTAAATTGAGGGTTATATAATAAAACAGTTATGGACTTTTCAGCTGTTATACATGATGTTGATATGTACCAAAAAATCATTATTGACCTCGGCTATCGCCTCGGTCAATAATGATTTTTTTGGTGCATATCACATCATGTATAACAGCTGAAAAGTCCATAATTGTATAATATACGCATATAACGCCAAGGTGTGAACTTATTGTATGTTATATAGATCTAGTTAACCGTAATTATTATATAACCTATAAATAGACGCGTTTTCATTGGCTAAAAAGTAATTTTTTAGAAAAAATATCTAGCGATATTGACCTGTTTTTTTCTGATATTGACCAGTTTTATAAATAGTAACAGGGGAAGACCGGGGAATCCCACGAGCCGCCTATTAATATCATTCGCCTTTATCCGTACGCTACGGAATTTTCCGAGGCGCGTTATGATAAATTGAGGGTTATATAATAAAACAGTTATGGACTTTTCAGCTGTTATACATGATGTTGATATGTACCAAAAAATCATTATTGACCTCGGCTATCGCCTCGGTCAATAATGATTTTTTTGGTGCATATCACATCATGTATAACAGCTGAAAAGTCCATAATTGTATAATATCTTGTATAACTGACAATATCATGTACAACTGACATTATTATATAACCAATAAATAGACGCGTTTTCATTGGCTAAAAAGTAATTTTTTAGAAAAAATATCTAGCGATATTGACCTGTTTTTTTGATATTGACCTGTTTTTTTGATATTGACCTGTTTTATATAATTGTTTTTTTGATATTGACCTGTTTTATATAATTGTAAATTGAGGGTTATATAATAAAACAGTTATGGACTTTTCAGCTGTTATACGTGATGTTGATATGTACCAAAAAATCATTATTGACCTCGGCTATCGCCTCGGTCAATAATGATTTTTTTGGTGCATATCACATCATGTATAACAGCTGAAAAGTCCATAATTGTATAGTGTAAAACTGTTTCATTGTATACATATTGTATTGATCTGAATATGACAAATATTACCAGCAACAAATGTAAATGGACTGAACAACTACAGGTTTTTTAACCAGGTTTTCCTTGAAAACAACTGTGGTTATTAGATTGTCGTTTGGTGGTCGTGCGTACGTGCGGCGTCAAACGCTTAGTTTCCGCTCAATAACTTTTGTTAGGACTAGGAGTGCAGTATGGCGGTGAAATTTTGCAGGGTATGAAGCTTATATGGAAAGAAAGTCAGGGATTGCATTTGGGATCACTAGGTTCAAGGTCAAGGTCACTGTTACTAGAAATAGAACAACAGTTTCCGCACAATAACTTTTGTTAGGAATGAGGTAGTGACATGAAACTTGCGTGTTTGGTAACATATATGGGCAGGAAGGTTGCGATTTAATTTGGGGTCACTGGGATTAAGGTCAAGTTCACTGTTACTAAAACATTTTTTTTTTTGCTCAATAACTTTTGTTAGGAATGAGGTATTGGGATGAAATGTACATAGCTTATATGAAGAGGAAGCTTGGGATTGCATTTGGTGTCAGTGGGTTAAGGTCACTGTTACTATTCTATAAATAGAAAAACGGTTTCTGCTAAATAACTTAAGTAAGGAATGTGATATTAGAATGAATTGAATTGAATTGGATTTATAGTCGCACCAACAGCTAAGGTCATATGGCGACTTTCCAGCTTCTACTGGTTGAGGAAGACCCCAGGTGCCCCTCCGGGCAATTTTCGTGCACGGTCGGGCACCCGGGTAGAACCACCGACGTTACGCAAGCCAGCTGGATAGCTTCCTCACATAAAGATTCCTAGGACCCTGAGGGATCGAACCTACAGCGGTGAGGGGCAAGTGATTGCAAGTCAGAGACTCTTACCACTCGGCCACAGACGCCCCGATATTAGAATGGAACTTGCTAAGTAGGTAGCTTATATCAAAGGGAAGCTCGGGACACAGTTTGGGGTGGTCACTGGGGTCAAGGTCATTATTACTAACAATAGAAAAACATTTTCTGCTCAATAACTTGAGTTGGTAATGAGATATTGAAAAGAACCTGCTGTAATACCTTATATGGAAAGGAAGGTTGGGATTACATTTGGGGGTCACTGGGGTCAAGGTTACTGTTACTAAAATAGAAAAACAGTTTCCGCTAAATAACTTAAGCAGGGCATGAGCTATTAGAATGAAACTTGCTATGTCGGTACCCTATATGGATGAAAGGTTGGGATTGCATTTGTGGGTCACTGGTGTCAAGGTCATGGTCACTAAAACTATAACAATAAAATGCT